>JAPYZB010000076.1:0-33590 GCA_030522745.1 Eupelmus kiefferi | reverse complement strand
ATTCTGAAACATCTTAATAACCATTTCTCTACCTTGACCAACCCACACCCACGCCAACAGGATCGAGCTTCTAATCATACCCAGCGCAGTGATGGGCTTATTCGTGAACCACCGCTTCGAAACCGTCGAAGTCTTCTACGCGTTCAGCTGTTACCTCGAAGCCGTGGCGATTGTCCCCCAGGTCTACCTAGTCTCAAAATCCAAGCAGGTCGAGTCTATCGTCGTCTCGTACATTTCTTGCCTAGGCCTCTACCGAGGCTGCTACCTCATGCACTGGCTCTACGCGTACGTGAAGAACGAAGGTCTCGAGAACATCGCCGTCGGCTGCGGCATCGTCCAGCTAGTACTTTACTGCGACTTCTTCGCTCGCAATCTGCCGATTCTCAAGCCCAAGAATCGCACTCCGGCTGTACTGACAGAAGAGGTGGCCGAGGTCAAGGAGTCAACGAGGGAGCCGGGCAAAGCCAAGGACGTGGAGAGCAGCGAGCAGCTTGTTGTTAGGGAATGCGACGAGCCGTGCAAGGACACCATGCAAGTCGTGGCTATCGTGTCTATGCCACCGAGCAACGATGCTCAGCCCGCCGAGGAAAATGTGAGTCGGCCAGAAACGAATTAAGGGAACTTTGTTAGTAAAGTTAAAAATTGGAATTGCCATGTTTGCTGTTAACTCGTTGCTTCTAAAAAGTAATTTGAAATTTAATTTAAAATTATAATTATCAAAGTTCGTTAAATTTTTTAAATTAATAAATTTGAAATTTAATTTCCTTAAAAGCTTATAAAAAAAATAAAAAAAAAAAAAAAGCTTCAAAATAAATCATTTTAAATAAAATGTCTTAAATATTGTAGTTTTATATTAATACTGATCATAAATACGATAGCTAATAATTTCTTTTTTCAGGTCACCTTATTAACGTCTAAAGAGCAAAGAACAAGAAACTAATCGTCTCAGGCATGAAATATCATCCTAAGCACTTACGTGAAATGGTTACTGAACCGAGCGAAAGCTAATATCTGCTTTAGTAGACTTGCTACTGATGCATTCCAAAGTCATTCTATTTTTGAGTATGCATAAATATTGTATAATATTTCATTTTTAAATCGCAAAGTAAATGATAGTCAATAGATTTTGTGATAGTTTAAAGAGTTCAATAACCTTAAATTAGTTATAATTTACTGTGATTAATATAGACGTTGAAATGTTTGTATAGTTCGTGACTAACTTACTAATTTCTGTATCTATGCTAAAGTACCTATTTTAAGAAAATCTTATACTTTAAGAAAGTTTTATATTTTATACAAATAATAATCGACGTATTTTACAAAAAATAATATCGATACTTTTAAAGAAAATTTTTAAAATAAATATATACATATATACATACTATTTCTAAAATTTAAAAAAAAAATAAGCAGCTTTTTATATTTTAATATTATAACGAGTTTTATATGCTTTTGAACAACTGTATACAAGATTTCATATACTTTTACTAATATTTTTAAATTTCAAAATTTATAATAAATCTGACTGATTTATGTATGTTATATTTTTATCAATGTAATTTAATAAATATTTATAATTTTGTAAATGTACAAATTTACTAATCTACAACTATCCCTCTTATCCATCAGATAAAATAAATTAAAACCAGACAAAACGTTTAAAAGGTTATGATAAGGAAAAAGTAGATTAGGGTCAAACATTAAAAACTAGTAGATATTTATATATAACAATATATTAATTGTCCTCTATTCAAATAGTATACTATAGATTGTAATGACGATGAATAATGATTGCAGTGAGTACTAGAGTAGATCGTAATAATGTAGAAGATACAATCATTTAAGAAAAATCATTAATACGGTAACTTTCGTAATCTTTGAAAGATCGATGACAATGTATTTTTATTAAAATTCGTAGTCTTTATAAAAAAGAAAAAGCTTCTCAGCATTTCCGCTTTCCATCTAGGCCCATGATTTGAATGAAATTAGATAATACAAGAGATTAAAGATAATCATGAAAATTGCTTTTCGCAAATATTGCGAAACTACGAAATCGGTGGACCCATCTTCCGTCGTTATAAATATATAATCTATTTAAAAATGAAAGTTCGATGTGCTAGGCACAGCTTCGTAAAAACTAATTCGAGCGTTTGCTATATGAACAAGTTTTAAATCGGTGTTCGGAAAAGGATCTCTTACGAAAAGAGACGCATTAGGCTGTACAATTCGTTCCCCCTTCACGATTTCTTATAATACTCATAAAGTAGAGAGCTATTTTAAATTGTAAAACACGATTATTAAATCCATAAAAATTAACAAAAAAAATCTACCGATGAAGTATATAAAATTTGTTCGTTAGACGCGAACAAATATAACAACGGGCGAATATCAATGAAGATGATGATACTTCGATGATTCAGGCACTACCATTTTTCTCAGTGCAAATAATGAACCGCGAGTGTGGTAAAAGTAAATATACTATATGTACAAACCTATAAATGAATTACTCAGTGCGACATGATCCTAAGTTTGTCTTTTATCACCACGTGGACACATCCGATTTGGCTGTTTCGATCGAATCGCACTCCACTATGTACAAAAGAAACCTGCAGAGATTCTTTCGGACGGACTTTGGCCAATCAGATTTTTTACTTGGATAACACCATATTTATACCAAGTTTTTTTTTCTATGCGGGAAATACTGTCATTTTTACCGTACATTGAAAACGTGAGATATTAAAATTATTACAGTCGAAATTTAAAAATTTGCTCATATAAAAAGAGCACTGTCATTTTCGTTTTGATTTAATTGCATCAAATGTATAAATATACAAACATTTCATATTGAGTATCATTCCAAATTATAACATTAAATTTAATGAAACCGCATAAAAAGTAAAATCATATTTTCTACGTTTTAATATTTTCTAATATTTGATATGGTAACTCAATGATCTAAAAAAGGAAACAAATACCTTAATAAAATATATTAAAATTTTTCGTTTTCAGATTCATTAAATAAAATAAAAATAAATAATATTTAAAATCAGCAATTTCACAACACACTTCATATACACACATGTAAATATATAATAGAAAATATAAAATTTAACTTGTAATTACCTATTACAAGTTTACTGCAGTTCTCACATTTTCAATGTTACAAGTCGCGACAAAAATCACATACATTCCCAGTTCAGTGCGTTGATCGCAAAGTACCCTACGTTAAGAAATATACGGCTACTAACAAAGAATCCTTTTTTACTGACATTACAGTTAAATAAATCATATACTTTTTTTATTATATATTCCCTTCTTTGTAGCAAATATACATAGACGTTTCAAATTTTAAATAAAAGTTTTTAATGAACTTATAAAAACCAAAATAGCGTCGTAAAAATAAATACAAAATATGCATTTTTCTGTTCAGGAAATAATATTTAACAATACTATTATTATTTAATTTATTATTTTTTTCTTTAATCTTTTTAACTTTTACTTTTTAAATTAGACTAGAATCAAGCGGTAGCTTTTTTTGTAAGATTTCATAACTCTTTTTCAGTACTTGTATTTTTTTGCAATTTTATCGATAAAAAATAATGGCAAGGTAATACAAAGACTGTATTTATTTCTAAAAAATAAAAATTAATATAAATCTTAATAATCCTCCCTATAGTTCTTAAATATAAAATAAATAAATGAATTAATTAATACTGTCTCTGTATGTTTGCTACTAAAATTCATAAAAATAATTAAACATTAATGAATTATAGGCCTATAAAATTGGACTCTTTGCAAGTATACAGCCTTTCCTTAATCGACATCGAGATCATCGCGATTGCTTTTCGACTCGAGACTACCACTAGTGCATTGCCCCTCGGACGGCGACGTTTTAATGGGAGTCATGGGCACCTGCACGGCGGAGACCTCTGCTGGCGCTACAGCTTCTTTTTCTTTGCAAGACTCATTCGGAATCTGTGCCAATTTCTCAACTTTCGAACTATCTTCCTCATTTAAACTCACGCTATTCACCGTCGGGTTTTCGCTCTCATCCTGCTCGTTCTCTTCGTCGTCATCGCACTCATTATCCATTTCGATACCCTGCTTTACCGGATTGCACATTTGTGCGACTCTGCCATTTCCTCCACCGTTTGACGATGTCAACAAGTTTAGCTTGAGGCGGTCACGCGTGTGCCTAAGCTCACCCAATTGCTGACGATCGCTAAAGGATTGCTGCTGCATTTCCTCATTACGTTGAGCTTGGACTTCTTGGCTCGGACCTTCTGGGGGCACCATAGGAGCGCCGCTACTTCCGCCGGCGCCCGGAAAGAATTGACTAACGTATTTTCCATTTCCTGACTGGAACTGGAACGGACGGTTCGAACTGCTCACGTAAAACTCTTCGTCTCCTCCTGTAAAATAAATAAAGGATCAGATAAAATGCAAATGGTTGTAAAAAAGTTTAATATTTCTTTTGAATTTCTGCTAAAGTTACGGCAGATCGAAAAGAATTTTTTTATTAATTAAAAACGATTCTAAAAATGTAACTGTGTTTTCGTGAATATATTCACTTAACTGTCTTATAAGACAGTTCTATTATAATAATCTTACCGAACGATAAAATGAATTGCCTATAAATCCATTCTTTTGAAAAAAAAATAATGTTCTTAATAGTAATACAAATTTAACAACTTTTACACATATGAATAAGAATGAAAATAGATAATTTAATAATAATTCAATAATCTTATTAGTGCTATATTAATATTAAGCATGTAATCATTAATATTATTTGATAGTATTATATATATATATAATAATAACGATTTTAAATTAATAGTATTACTGTTTAACTTCGTACTTTAATCCAATATATATAATTATTTTATATACTACTATTTTTCACTGCGCAATTTTACATAACTGGTATTACGCATTTATAGTATAGAATACGTCATTATATCAATACCCATAATTTATAACTTTAATTTTTAATGCTTTTTATAAGAGTTTAATATATGAGTATAATATACAAACGCTTCTATATCATTATTAAAACTTACTGGTATTATTAGTTTCAAAATAATCCATGGGTTGAAAATTCAATCTATCGATGTTATCGATCATTTCTTCCCAGTCTAAGTAAAAAAATAAAATTATTAAAATCATTATAAAAAATAAACTTATTTCGGTATTTTTATAAACTTAAAATTTTCCGTTTATCTGTTTTTAAATAAAAAATTGGAATATTATTTTTTTATTCTAAAAATTGAAAAAATAACTTGTTTTGTTTAATGTTCTTATAAATATAAAAATTCTTTTATTGGGGAGTTAAATTTTATGTTATTATAAATTAATTTCGTTAATATATTTTAAAAATGATAGAGTCATGCAAGATAAATATAGAATCGTGAATTAAAATAACAAACCTGTATACGAAGTCGGTTCCCAAGCTGATACAGAAGGACTCTGATTTTCAATTGGTGGTGTTTCTTTGGGGTATTCATATACGCAATGATAGCGTTGTTTTTTGAAACATACACTCTTCTTTTGATCCTGTAGACATTGTATGGCAAAGTTACACTCAATTTATTAACTTGTTTATGTACACTAATAATTACTTCAATACAAATCTACTTTTTTTATTTTAAAATAATAAATATTGTAAATACTTTAAATCTGATCAATTCTATGTAAACAAAAAGAAGCGAATGGTGTATACAAAGAATTACGATGCAAAATGGGTTGCAATATTTAATGTTTATTTTTAAGTTACTTTGGATATCTAGTTGGTAAAGTAGCACCTACCACTTCGTCCTAGCAGCAACAGAGCGCATAGTCAAATACGAAAATATCAATCATTCACAAGATACTAAAAATTAATTACAGGACACGAATCAAATTGTTAAACTTACCCCGCTTTTCACGGTTTTATCAGGAGATCTGAGTGCTGATCGATGAGGTGCTAAAGATGCGTCCCAAGCTGATGGTGTGAACTCCTCCTCCTCTTCTTCATCTTCGCTTTCAAAATCATCATTTTCCCCGTCATCCGCGTCATCTGCTTCGATGATTTCTTCATTCTTTTTCGCGTTTTCAGTCTCATGGTTCTCTGCATGTGTTGCACTATATTGCTGAAAATTCAAATATATAATTAATAAAAACTAGATAATATTTTTTTTAATTAAAAACTATTAACTAATTCATTTTTTGATAAATTAAAGTAACTTGCACTACAAACCTGCCAAACAAACTCCCCAGAGCTAGAACTGTTTTCTTCATCGTCCTCATCGTCATCATCTTCATCATCCATCATGCCATCTTCACCTTCGTCGTCATCTTCGTCCTCTTCATCAACTTCATTTACCATGGGCTCGCTGCAATTTTCTTCATCCTCTTCATCTTCCTCGTCGCTATCCCAATCTTGCTCACTAGCAAAGCTCGTCGACATAAGATTATCTTGAAGCTGAATAGGTAGAAGCGGGAAGCCCGACATCTGTTGCTGCCATTTGCAAGCCTCGTCTTCGGGACTGGGTAGTGGTGCACCAGTACCTCCTGTCAGGATACCGCCAAACCTCTTTTCCATCGGATATGACGGTCTGATATGATGTTGGTGAAGTAACTGATGGCTATCATCATCGGACGTTTCGTGAATTGATAAGTCCTGCAATTCATACAATGTATTTGTTTTTGTAAAAGTTAAACAATATTTAGCAAATAAACACAAATAAATGCATTACCTGCAATTCCTGGGAATGAGAGAGCACACCTTCGACAATTGTAGCTCGATTTGTTTGCGTATCTATAAGGAGGACATCGTCCTCAGATAAAGAATTGCTACCACCTTTAGACGCTATCGATACGTCCTGCGAATCATCTCTTGTTAAATTTGCTGATTCTGAATTACCAGCACTTTCTCGTTCTTCCAGTATTGGACTTAATGGTGTACCATAAGTATTATACCTATGCAATAAAGTATACAAATTACCTTTTTGTATTACAACACATAGCAATAATAAACCCTGTAATTAAGATTTACCTGATAGCTATATCTATAACACCGCTGCGTTCAGCGAGATCCTCTTCCTCTTCGTCATCCCAATTTTTACTATCTACATCGCTAATAAGAGAAGGCTCGTCCTCATCATGTGGCTCCTGAGCCTCGACTACAGACATTTGAGCGTGTGGCAACTTTTCCCTGAGCTCATTTCTAATTGCCGCGACGAACTCTTCATCCATACCGAAGGATACATAGGAATTGTCACTACGCAGCGACATCGTTGAACTGTCCTCGTCTTCGTTGTCCATCGTCGCAAGACAAGGCCAACTATTGCTCTCGCCCGCCGTTTGGCTGGCGATTGTATTTACATCTTCACTAGCTAAAGTTGCTCGCTGACTCGAGGTCACATGCCCAGATTCTGAGTCCATAGGTTGAGAATCGAGAACGGTACTAAAACTTCACATTTAAATAAAGTTATAATTAAGTATAAAACATTATTTTTTCGATTATTTCGTGACTATGTTATTATAAAAACCTTAAATTGGCATCATCGCTGTTTGATTTATCTATCTGTACAATTTCTTTTTCAGTCTCGCCGGTCGTCTCACTTGACGATTGGACGGTTTCCGAGGTTTCGGTTTCTGGATCGACATCTTTTTGTAAAATATTAGACGACGAACTTTCAGATTCCTATGAAAGCGTTACAAAAACGTGTTTTTATTTCATTTTCGTAATCAAGTGTAATCAAAAAATTATATCAGTGTTAAATTTATAAAAATTAAAATAAAATTCAAATGATCTCCAAAGTTTCAAAATTATTACATGTTAATTGCTTCAACATACTTGCAGAATCGTTTTTTCGACATTCGAGTCGAGAGAG
Source organism: Eupelmus kiefferi (assembly GCA_030522745.1). Classification (NCBI taxonomy): domain Eukaryota; kingdom Metazoa; phylum Arthropoda; class Insecta; order Hymenoptera; family Eupelmidae; genus Eupelmus; species Eupelmus kiefferi. Next base: position 25,713 of record JAPYZB010000076.1, on the reverse strand, counting down.
TCGTTGAGAGTGCCATAACATTCGGCATCCAAAATTGTATCGAGCTCAAAAAGTATGCGCAACTGCTCCTCTTCGGCACTGTCATGAGTTGCCGTTGATTTAGGCGTGTTGGACTGTGAGGCGAGGTTTGGTAATGGTCCTGGCAGTGGACTTTCCTCTTCTTCACATGATTCCTTATCACGGAAACCTGAATCAGAACTGCGCTCGTCGTCGGGCGTTGACATACGTTTTCTGTCATCTTCATCGTCCATGGGTAAGTGTCGCTTCGACAAGCCTAATATTAACAAAACACGTAGTAAATTTAAATACAATTTAACTTGATATTTCGAAATTAATCTAAATTTTAATTTTTTTCAGTAAAACAACTGTATACATTCAATCGTCTTACTTATTAAACGAAGTAGCATATCAATAAAACATAAAATATGTAGCAATTTTATTATATTAAAAAATATTTTTTATTAACCTGGTAGATCATCAGCATTAGAGAACTCATCCTCAGCATCTTCAGCGGAGTACTCGGCGCGTGATTGCGGCGATGGTGTGATTGCTTCTTCATTTGTGCTTTCAACCTTGTGTATTGGCGAGGGTGTTGCAAAGACATTGAAATCAGCAGCTTTCCGCTCGAGAACCGAGTCGAGTGCGTTATTCCACGAATTCACATCGACCAGATCATCGTTCTTAGAACCGCCCTCATCTCCTCTAATCGTAATGTTGTCATCCTCGTCCAAATCTGTCACTTGTAAATTACTGGAGAAAGAAGGTGGAAGCTCTACTGTGCTCTTCTCATTCACAATCGCATTAATAGTAGATTTTGGAGATTCTTTGGGCGCGTTACTTAGAGCAACAATTTCACCATCGTATCGCAACAAAGACTGGTTCAAATCACTCTTACTTAAAAGCCTTAATACATGCTCCTTGTTTGGCTGAGAATCTGGAAGGAAAGAGAAAAATTAATATCTGTACTAATAATAAGAATTTATTTTCAATAACCTTATTTAAAATTTTAAATTATAAAACGTGCTTTTAAGTAGAAAAAACTTTTTTTTTAAGATTACAACAAAATTTTTAAATAAAATTGTTAAAAAATTTTTTAAAAAATTAAATTTTTTAATATTTTATAATTTAAGAAAAATGATTATAATTTTTCATGACTAAAACTAGGTAGCAGTGTATTCAGTTTTATGTACAATATACTTTCTCATTGTAGGCGTGCTTTATTATGTACACAAAAAAACTCTCCTCGGACTTTCACTAATCTGGGAAGACAGTTTAGTCACGCGCGGGTCCACAATTAGCGCCAGTGGCTAGCAATTTATGATGGAATTCTTTTCTCGTTATTTTAACAACTCCATGCTTACATTATTGCCAATTTTCCAAGACGTTAACAAAGAGTATTTTAACAAACAAATTAAGAATTTAAATCATTAAATTATATATTATTTTTTTAAAATATTTTTTTAGATTAAACTTTAGATATCTAAATTATAATAATGGATAATAAAATCAAAATAACTTAGAAGCTCTAAATTTTTTGAACCTGAATAGCTTCTAAAAACAATTAACCATTGAAAATCAATCTATTTAAAATTGGTTTCAAAAAGTTTTCATACATTTATTCGATTTTTGTAATAAAATTATGTATGAATAAGAATAACATACTCGACATTGGCTCTTCGTTCAAACTTTCTGCCGCGGTCTTTTTCAGAAGCTCTTCCGTGGGTTCAGCAGATTTTTGATCGAAAGCCAATCTCAAGATTGGTGTCTGACCCTGATGATCCATCGTCAGAGTGAGCAGTTTCGGTCGCTCCGTTGTCTGGACCCTCGATCCTCGCAAACTGAGATTGCTCGATGGTGGCAAAGGATCCTCCCTAAGCTTCCTTAAAGCCAGGTCGAACTGGTCATCAAAAACGGCGCTAGGTAGATCGCCATCACTGCCCGTCGCTGGTAGCCGTTTCTTCATCTTTTCCGTTATTGATATCTGCGCGAGGATAAAACAGTTACGTTTTGTTAGGTTTATGTTGTGGTTATCATGTAATGAAATTTTTTAAATTATAATTTCCATACATTTTTTACCGTGCGATTGAAATTTAAAGTAACAAAAATGACCAATTTAAAAAATGTGTGATTACATTTTATTACTAAAAACAAAATATTACTAAATTCAATTTATTAACTTTCACAAGCAATCACTTTTACGAGAAGTACAAAAATCATGCTGTTATTAAAATATGAACTTTTACTGTTTAACACACTGTTACACAATAAACAAACTGTTACATTGTCTTGGTGTAAGTTATATATAATTATACAATAAAAATATTTATTGATAAAGGGTGACCGGTGCAAGATGGACTTATGTGTTTAGTGATAAAAAAATCATTTACTGCTTTTCTGTGAGTATATTTAATATCTTTGTGAAGAGTCAAAGAATAATTTCCACATTACTTTCTTCACTTTTAACGTTTGAAGCTTACAATAATCTATAAAAAATAATTTAAGATAAAAAAGTATAGCATCTAAAAAAATGTCATTCCATCTTGTATCGGAATTATTGAAAAATCAAAACAATTTGTATGAATAAATTTTGCAAACTTTAAAAATACTTTATTAAAAATTTTATAAAATATACATGCATTTACAATTTTTAATCCTAATGCTTCATCAGGCTTAATTATATATTACTATTTTTGGCAATATATAACCAAATTGGCAAAATTCAATAGGAAATATTGCTTTTAATAAATATTATAAATTATATAGAGCATGCAAAATTCATAATATTTATCTTAACTACACATTAAACAACAATCAGATCCACACATTTGGTATTTGTACATGCAACATTTAATTCACACGAGAACATAACGTACACAAAACAAATTCTATGAGTCCCAATGTCACACCCATAATACAACTTTGTTTTCTTTTTTTTTTTTGTACTAATTACAAAATTATACTTACAATAATTTTGTAAATAATTTATAAATAATTAAAGTAATAAAAACTAAGAAAATAAAATAAATATAACGTCGTTCAATACGACTTCAATTCACATCTAGAACTCATAGTCTCAATACGGTCACGCACGGAAGTCCTTCGTTACCTGGGGTCCAAGCGACAGATCAGCATCGGAGTCGGGCTCAATATGCACCAGTACCATGAGATCCGCCACCGACTTAGACTTCTGTTTGACCTTTTCGGTGTAGGCACCGCGCTCGACTCTACCGCGCCAGCTCTCCTCCTCGGTTTCTGAGTCCGAGTCGCGGAAAGGTAGCCTGCCGACCCGAGCGATTCCGCCTGGCACATTTTTTACGGGCTCCTCGGGCCCTAACCGGAATGATGTTTGCGTGAGACTCGGCCACTGTTCTGAGTCAATACTACCGCGTAGATCTTGCAAACTGGCACTGCGCGTCTGATCACGCGTAATGTTTGGCCGCAGGGTTTCCCAACGCTGCTCAAAATCGGAAGTTTCCGCTTCCAGCTGGTCTTTTAAGAGAACGTGTCTTACCTGCAATCATCAACGTTAAGCAATAAATTTTAATAATTTAATATTTCATAGAAACATGCTTTTTTAAATAAGTAAATTAATCTTTTATAAAATAAACCTTGAGCATGTTTCGAAAATTTTAAATTAAAATCAAAATTTAAAAGCGCAACTTGAAAATATAATCAAAATAAAAATTATTTGATAAAATTAACCTGCTCCAGAGGAAGTCGTTTATCTGGCTCGAGAACTAGACAAGTCTTGATCGCTTCCAGAAGATTAGAAGCGCAGTTGTCACTGTTTTGCAAAAGCAATTGCGAGCCGACTGGTTTCAGTCCAGATTTAGAGGAGAGCAACATCTCGATGACCTTTTCATCGCCAAGTTCGTCGTAAGGTCTTTCACCCCACATTGCTATTTCCCACAATAAAACGGCATAGCTCCACAGATTGGCACGTGGAGTAATCTCACGTGTCTCGATCGTTGTTTCTGTACATTCGACGGTCTCCGGAGCTGACCATCTTATCGGCAGTGCTCTGTCGCCTAAAACAAAAACGTTTTGATTTAATAACTTCTAAATAACTAAATATTTTAGTATTTTGTAATGACACTCATGAGAATATCCTGTTTTCTAACAAACTTGAAATACGCACCTAAAACATAATAATCTCCGGGATATTTCTCAACGCCCGTGCCATAATCGCCGACCTTTATAGAAAGATCCGAGGCGACGAGACAATTTCTCGCTGATAGATCCGTGTGGGCGAGGCCGTGCTCGTGCATGTGTCGTAGACCAGCGCCGATTTCGATTGCGATGCGCGTTGGCATGTTTTCCTTGATCAAGGCTTGGCGCGACTGAGCATCTCGATTGGTGCACAGGAAGCCCTTGAGGTCGCCCAGTGGACAGGACTCAAAGAGCAGCAGGTACGGATCAGTTTCCAGGCAAGAACCAAACAGACTGAGAATATTACGATGCCGAAGCTTAAAGTAAGGCGTGGCTTCGCCGAGGAACCAGGCCTTCTCCCTGGCTGTCGCTTCTTCTGTCAATATCCTCACCACGACGTTTCCATTTTTCAAACTTGACTTCCCCTGATTTGTTTTAAAAAATCAGTAAAATTGATTCAAAAACAAGAGATCTAAATCAAGCCAAAAACTATTGCTCACCAAATTAGGGCCTTGCAATTCGGCACATCCCTCAACAACTTTTCCGAACCAGCCGTGGCCGATTTCGCGTAGGTACTTGAGTTTTTCGCGGGGCACGTGCAAATCCGTATTCTGGAACCACTCGTGGCAGGAATCGCGAAGGGTTGATTCCGACTCGGTCTCATCCTCAAGGAGCGACGGAGAAGGTGGGGGAGGCTTGGGCCTCGGCGCCACGCAGATCTCGGGCACAAAACGTTCAACCGGCAGCGGCTCGAACTGCACTCGGTCGTTGAGACTGACGCTGATCGGCACCTGCAGCTCCAGGCCCTGAAGCTGAGGTATTGACGGATCGTTTTCGATAGAGCTGCCATCTTTGAATTCCTGTAAGATTTGCATGTTTAAAGAAATTATAACAAAGAATGTGCGTTGAGCCACAGTGAGGAAAAAAAAATTAATGGTCTTGCACTACTATGTACAGGCAACGATTTAATAGTTTAAGGCTAAAGCTAGAACATCACAGTTTACACAGTGCATTAGCTTCACATTTAATTTTACCTTATTTACATTTCCGCCAGGGTCCTATAATTAGAAAAAAAAAATATTGTGCACATGTACTGTTTGGTATTGTAAATTGAAAATTCTATATTGTTTTCATTTTATATGTGTAATAATGAATGTAGATGTTAATAAGATGAAAGAGCTCTACTGATCAAACAGTGGGTAACAATATTATTAAATTTTTCTTTACAATGAGTACTTTTCCATCATTAGCTGATACAATTAAATATACAGGAAACTGCATATATTTCTTAGTTTAATCATAATTCAATTGTAAAAGAAAAAAACATACATTAGCCATTTACATTTACATAAATATTTACTCATTAATAATCATAAAAAGGCTATTATCTTTACATAAGCATTGGCAAAAGCTTGTATAGATTTACAAAAGCTTCTACAAATTTGTTTTATGTACATTAAATTAAATGCAAGTGCTTTCACTTACCAGAATAACTTTGCTCACAAATGTATTTCATAACTGATTATAGATATTGCAAATAAGATATTAAAATAACCTTCACTCATCAAGAAGTTTTACAACCAATCTCATTTTTAAATAAAAAATTTAATAGGGAATCAAATAATCAATCTTAAGTTATTCTGGCAAATTTAATCCAAATAATATAAGTCAAATTGAATTTCTTTTATATATATATTTAAATTAAGCATTGTTTTGATAAAATAATGTTTACAATAGAGCTAAATTATAGATTATTAGAGTTGTAAATAAGAGTTGATGAGATGAGAATCATAAGTTAGCTAATTGTTTTAAGACTGTCTTATAAAATTTTACCTGAAATCCTTTGGGTCGACGATTTCTGCGACAACATAAGCAGCCAACCAAAGTGAAAGCAGTGACTGTAATGCCCAGCAAACCTATGGTATATTTGATCCAGTTCTCTTCCCAGTGCTTGAATCCATTATCAGTACCTACAATTATAAGTTATTATAAACTTTGCTCCTCTAAAAACTGTATTCAAAAATAAATGTTACTTGTAATAAATCCCCAGGCTAATTATAATTTAAGAATGATTCATAATTGTAAATTTACAAGATTAAATTCTAAATGAAACATGATTCAACAAACTCAAGTTGTGCAATTAAACAGTTCAGTTTCCTCAAAGCTAGAACTATGAAAAATATGGTGAAAGTATTGAGCAAAACAGAAACAAATTCTGCTGCTCTTTCTCTCGGCATGTTCACAAAACTATTGTCAGCAAGACATTCAAACACCCGTAAAACTATCCCATCAGCAAAACCATCCCTAGAATCTCTGGACACAAGTAAAAACCAGAGAATCACAAAGCTCAGAGGCAAGGTTCCAGCACTCGGAAGCCTGTGAAGGCTCACTCACCCAGAGAGAGCTGCGGTGCCACAGGATGAGCCTCTAGGTTGGGCAGGCTCTCCCAGAGCAGGTAGCACAGCCAGAGGCTCCGCATAGCTGCCTCACTCTCTCTCTGTCTGTCTCTCTCTTTCTCGCCAGCGCTGCTCCTATTCAAATGTCACAGTCTCGGCCGCATGACCGCTGCGTCATCCTCTTCGAAGACGAGCCGCTTCGTCTGGCAGCAGCTGGCCCAGGCGCTAATTGTCCGCTCGGCCAGTAGCGAGGAGAAAGGAGGCGGCTGCACCAGAGGATTCCCAGCTCTCGGCCTGCTCCTCCAGCTCCTCGCAGCGCATGATACACGCACACGGACAGCCGTCTGTCTGTCTTTTCTCGACTCGAGAGAGGAAGCCTCTCGCGTGTGTGGGGGCGGTGCGGGCGCGTAAAAAACACACACACATATACACAAACTCTTGCGCGCGCGCTGCCCTGCTGCTGCTACTCTCTTCTCTCTTTCTCTCTCTCTCTCTCTCTCTCACCTCGACGACGTCGTTACATCGGCACCCATCGTAGCGCCGCCGCTGCTGCTCTCTCGTACATTATTTCACGCTCCTTTTCTCTCGCATACGTATGTGCCAGGAGGCATACGTATACGTCTCTCTCTCGCTCCGCACCTCTTTCACTTTTTACACTCGCGCGCGCGACTCGCGAGAGAGAGAGAGAGAGCTCGCTTTTCGCTCTCCTCGCCCGACTACTCCCACTTTTGGACGTCTATCTCTCTCCCTCTCTCGCGCGCGCTCCTCTAATCTTTTCTCTATATATAGGTCCTTTCTCCCTCTCTCTTTTCGTCTCTCGCAGCTCGCTCTCTTATATAGTCTCTTTGCTCTTTCTCTTATCGGCGCAATCGTTGGGAGAGCGCAGCCAGCGAGCGGCAGATTATGTATATAGTAGCCGTGTAGTACGGCGGCTATGAGTCACGAAAGTACGAGGTGCGATATAGTGCGGATGAACGATGCACGATTTAGTGCGGACGGTGCGGCCTTCGATGATGATGATGATGATGTGTAATGCGTGCGCGCGCGAGTTTTTTTTCGGTGTTGGTAATGTAGCTAACTGCATGAGTTGATATGTATTTAGTGTCCGGTTTTGAATGATTCTTTAGAGGTCCTTAAGTATGGTACGTTTATTAAATAATAAAGGCAAAACGCTGCGGGTAGAGGTTTTGGAATTTTAAAACGATTACTAAAAGTTTGAAAATGCAGTACACTTTTGAAATTTATTTGATTTTGGATAAGGAAAGCTTTCATTTTGTAAAAGTGATGAAGCGCTAATAAAAGTTACCATTTTTATCTACATAACAGTAGGTTTAGATTTAAAGTTACGTGTTCTTACTCTGCTTTCAATCATTTTAATCATTTTTTAATCTGTCATATTTTAATCTGATCAATCGGTGGCGGTTGATTAAAAACGGTCATAAATCGAGATTAATCGGTAATTTTTGGATTATTTTAAATCGTTTCCCATCAAATATTTGACTAAATTAATTAGACTAAAATACAGTTAAATATTCATTGATTATGTATTGGAAGATCGCGCATCCCTTTGTGCAGTCAACAGATATATTTTGTTTATGTTTTTGGCTGTTATAGGTCAAAACCTTTGCTGACCCTTAGAGTTTACGTTATAATAATTCTATTTTCAAGGCTTATTTTCTTGGAAAAAAATATAAATAAAATGCCCAAAAAAATACTCAAAAAATTTACGTATAGTTTTCTGTCCTGAAGAACAAATATACCCACATTAATTCAAATTCATAATAATTTATATTTTATAAGTTTTACATAGGTATATATTAATTAATTTAAAATGTTAATGATTAAAACGGATCGGTACAAAAAGATGCCACAATCCAATCCGTTCCAATCCCACCTCAGTCCGATAGTTTTCGAAATTTTAAATAGCATAGTGAAAATGGCGTATAACTCAGTCAGCAAATTAAACTAGATTTTAGTTAATGTTCTGGCTTTTATTTATAGTCATTGATGATCAATCGGCAATCTGCAAAGTAGTTTACCGGTAACAACTAAAGCGGTCCTCAGCGCGGTACAGTATCAATGTAGATGGTCCCTAAGGCCGAGTCCAAATTTAGGACGAGTCTACATAAGATTTAGACGCCGGGTGTTAAGCCCCTTGTACCCAGCTTTGCTATTGGGCAATTTTTTAAAATCGTCCAATCAGCGATAGGATACAAGGGATATAGCGCCCGGCGCCTAGCACCTAACCCTTCCGTAGAATTATCCCACCTGCATGTGATCGTAAACTGTCACCTTGCGTATTGCGTGGAGCTTGTTCCGTAAATCATGCATACGCTCAATCGGTATGATGGAAAATTAAATATCGTTACAGAAGATTCGTAAACTGATCGTTCGGCTATTCTGAAATTTGAAAAGAAATCTGAATATCCACTTCACCGTAGTACATAGGCCGTACAAGTTACGATTTTGGAACATACTGAAATGATTTCAAAATTTTGGAGTTTTGACTTACGGAACACGTCAATAGACAATCGCACTGCCCCTTAATAATATGCCAACCTGATTTGTTTGATTTTAATAAATTTCAATGATGAAATCAATTAAAATCGATTAATTTTAATCGTTTTCAATAGATTCCAATTGGACTTTTTTTTAGTAGGAACAGCTGTCTTTTTAACCTAATTTGACAGTTGAGGGCTTTTCGTAACTTGCGACACTGACGCCGCGTCAAAATCATGTTTTTAAGTCTATTATGCTTTAATGAGTCATATTTTAATTTAGGACCCGCGACTCATATTTTGGACTATAGATGTTTTTGCAAAATTTAAAATCCGTGAGCATAGGTGGAGCACACTGCACCGTTCTGATATGATTCACAGTTCACTATTTTTTAAAAGTGAGTCAAACGTAAATGATTCCATACCTCATATTTACCTTTCTATACAACGATATAATAATAAGATCAAGATTCGAAACCACATTAAACAGGCACTGTACATCACAATTACACGTTTCATTGGATCAGTATGAACTCAATCTTAGTTTTAATAAGTTTTGGAACATTTTAGAACAATCAAATTTGGGGTTCAGGGAAGACCGGAGCATTTTTTAACTGGATCCTAAACCCTAGTTTTTACCGACCGAGTAAACATCGTAAATAATTGTTAGAAAAATAAGTATGATAAATTGTACAAAATCAAAACATGATTGACTTTCGTAATAGTATATTTCACGTCTATGTATACAAAATTTCAGTTCAATATTTCTAAGCATCTAAGAATAAAGTTTGATTGAAAATTTTTAAACATAATAAAAATAATAATAAAAGTGCCCCGGTCTTCGTTATATATATTTTCATGATTTTCATAACTAAGCAAAGGTGTTGGAGTTTTAAAATTTTTATAAATTAATTATTGTAACTTCTTTTTAAACATGATATTCTAAACGTATTTGATTGTGGATGAATATTTATAGGTTTATTTAAAATTTTTCTTACTTAACGGGGTCTGATAGTCCTACTTTATCTACATGTCCAAATTATACAGTTTTTTGATACTTAGAAAAAATTTATTGCGATATAAGTAAATCCATGATATAGTTGCCCTCCATAATGATGTACTCTACCTCTATAAAAATTTTCAAATCATTATTGCAAAGTATAGAAACAATCGCGTTTGATCGAAAATTACCGTTTATTGTTTGAATAAATTATGTAAGTACTTACTAAAATTTTAAGAGAAATATATATTTTGTATGGGTACCGCATACTCTCGACAAAATATAAGAATATACAAGAAATTGAACTGAAACTACTATATAAATGGCTGTGCAGATAGTGCAGGGAACAGTGAAACTCACGGAACGGAGTAAAACGTAAATATACTATTGTAGATGTGGCCAAAGAAAAGCGGTAACATCCACGCGGCAGACACTGCTTATCATCACTTTTTGGTGTTCAGTGAACGTATTCATGACGTATGGCCTGTGTTGCCCGATATAATTAGACTAAAACATGATATTTGTTAAGTTATACTAATTAATGTGATGGATATAACTCGTATAGTATGAAGTGTATATAAAATTTTGCCTAAACGGAAGACCGCAGATATTTTTAAGTTTTTAAAATTTTACTTTTCGATTTTATCATGTATGTATATATACACTTATTTTATTCTGCACTTATGAGATTTGAGTGCAGTGTATGCTTGTAAACATAAATTTAACAAAATAAATCTGAAGGTACCCGTAATTTATTCATATCTATATAGTATCAGTGGCAGGTTATTTACTTGCCCAATGATCAATAAATATAATTTTTATTTTAAAAAAAATGTTGCATTCAAATTTTAAGTGTTGTCTAGTGAACAATTGCTGGGAAGGAGATTAATCTATAAATGGAAATAGGTCTGCCTACCTTATGGGCAGACTACCATTTATGCATCAATGAAGATGAGCAATGAAATGTTTAAGGGTAAAAACTATCCAACTCAGTGGGCCATGAATCCTGCAGCTTACCAAAATATGAGTAACGATCAAGGTATATCTAATAAATTCAAAATTCTTTTAGTAATCTTATAAAAGCTTTAAAATTTGCTTTTTATAGATTTAACATTTTTTTATTTACAATATTTCTTTTATCCATCTGTGATAAAGATACAAAAAATTATACATGTTTTATCTATGGTGAACATAAAATGAATTTTTTTTATTTTAGTTGACTGGGCTGCTTTAGCACAGCAATGGATCAAAATGAAAGAAACTGCTATACCACCAGCACCACCTCCTCCAATAATTGTTGGAGATTTACAAGGTACCTCATCAAGCGATGGGGGCGGAGAAGCACCCATGGACATGGATACTAAAGATGACGATATTCCTCCAGCACCACCGGCTCCAACTATTAGTGGAACAGGTATTACGGCATTATTAAAAAATTTGTTTATTTTAAATATTTTATTAAAAATCTAAACAATTAAACTAATTGATTTTTTATATTACAGATGGTTGGAACCAATGGAATCAATGGGGAGGTCATTGGAATCAAGATGCTGTAGGCACATCTACTGGAAGTTGGGAGTGGAATAATCTTCCTGGAGAAACAAATGGAAAACCTTTAGGAATGACAAATATTCCCGGCACTGTTCTTATTCCACCTCCAGCACCTACAATATCATCAAGCTCAGCATTTATTAATCACTGTGCGCCTGCTCCACCAGTAACTCCACCAACATTACATCCTTCATTTGGATATAACACTGTACCTCTTGCTCCATCACAATATAATAACCAAGTTCCACCTGGTGGTTTTTGGAATAATGAGCAACAACATCCTGGCGTTCAACAAGGAATTCCTATTCAACCACCTTTTATGAAAGGAATGCGTCATAACAGTAACAGAATACCTATTCCACCAAACCCTGTTGGTGTTCTCTCAGCAGATATGACATCAAGAAGTAGAGAAATAAGAGATAGAACTCCTGAAGATGACTTATCTATTACATTAGGTAATACTAACAACACTAATTTTATATTTTATATAGATATTATTTTAATACTATGTACTACTATCTAATTATTTCATTCTAGATACTGTAAAACGACGACAACTTCCAGCTTGGATTCGTGAAGGCCTTGAAAAAATGGAAAGAGAAAAGCAAAAAGCTGTTGAACGAGAACGGCAAGAAGTACTTAGAAAGCAAGAATTAGAAGAACGTAAAAAAATTGAAGACCAAGCCCGAGCTGTTCTTAATCCTAGTAAAAGTAAATTTGTGAGTATTTTATTTTAATACTAAAAATAAATTTCAAGTTTATAAGAAAAAATTTTTAGATTTAATAAATAGAATTTTTTGCTACAAAGATATTGTTAAATACTTTACAGCAATAAAGTGACAAATGTTCTTTTTTATGAGCACAAAAAAATTCAAGGTTATGAATTATTTTTGTCTCATAAAATTGTTTATATGCAGGATAGCTTGAGTAAAATTAACTTTTGTTATGCTATACATACAGTTCAAGAAGTTTTTTAATTTTTCATATACTATTTGAAATATGCTATTTTACGCATCATAAAAATTGCATAATTTTATAGAAAAAAAAGCCTTGTCCTTCCTTAACTATAAATATAATATTTTAATTATCTTATATGTTAGGATTCTGATTCAGAAAAAGAGGCAACAGAACATGAGGATGATGATGATGATAACAAGGACACTAACAGTAATGAAGATAAGCAAACTCAAAAGGATAATTCAGAGCAGCATAGTCCAGAACTTGTACGTCCAAAAAGAACTCGTTTTCGTGATGTAGACTCACCTGTGACATATTCTCAGACAGTGATACCAAAAAAACAAAAAAATTCTGATGATGCCATTCCAGTAACGAGTATTTCTCAACGACTGAATAGAGAAGAAATTTTACAAAATCTTGTTAGTGTAAAAATACTTTCACTTTGGTCGAATAAATCTTCTTATTTTGTTATATTTTTTTTTTTATTTCAGATGCTTAAAGTACGAAGATCTCTTACTGAAATTTTACTAGAAGTAACCAATGATGAAATTGGTTCAGTATGCAAAGAGGTTTGGATGAATTACTGTAATAAAGGTAGGTCTTATGTATTTAAAAATTATCGAATTAAAAACCTATATAAATTAAATAGTAAGTCTGACATGGCTTACAGTCATATAGCAATGATTTTGTTTTGTATTATAGTTTATAGTGCTTAATTTAATAAAATTTTTTAAACTATTTCAATGAATTTTATTGATAAATATTCAAACTTTTTATTTTTTGCAACAAAATTATTCTATGATTTTCTTTAAAAAACTACAAAGCAAGCTCATATTTATTATATAACAGCACTTTTTGACTTGTAAATTTTGTAGCAAACTTTTAATTATATTAATTCGTATAAATTAACATCTTTTACTTTAAGCATTTATCATTAGTGTTTAATACAGCAGCTTAATAATTAAAGTCATGTAGTAGTAAGAAGTTAAGTTTATAATTTAAAATTAAAATAAGTCTTTGCTATTCAAAATAAGAAAGTAAATTTACAAAAATGTATTTTTGGAAATTAATAGTGAAGTTGTTTTGCATAAAATCATAAGAACAATTTGTATTAATTAGACTAATGATACTTTTAAGAAAATAAATATAATAAATTTAATATAATAAAACGTAAGTAAAAATCATGTAAGCTATAAACATACTTAACTATAGTATTAAATTTTAATTAATTATCAAATAACATTTTTTACAGCTGTTATTCAAATAAAAATTAAAATCTTAAAAAATAAATCACAATTATTTTTTCAAAAACAAATGTTATAATTTGTTTTACATTTTCATCTAATTATTGGGGTCTTATATTAACAGCCATTAAACTTTTAATTTTTATTTCTTGTCATAATCATTTGAAAACACCTAGAATAAAATATTAAAAGTATCATTTGAAATTTATTTTATAAATTTCTTTTAACATATTTCTGTGCCTGAAAAAATAAGAATGGTGTAAACACAAAAATAAAGGTACTTACATATTACAAAAAATAAATAATTCCAACGCAATGTAATTACGTTTTGTGAGCTTCTGCAGGAAAAAATTTGATTCATACATCACATAATGCGGCTCCAGTTGCTCAAATTACTCGTAAACTTGGTAAGTGTATAATGTTATTTCAAGCAATTCACTAAAAAAAAGTTAATTCAATATCATCATGATTATGAAAGTCAATTTAAAATTAAGATTTCCGCTTTACAAATTTCTACCGACAAAATTTTAATAAATTTAATATTTGCCGACATTTATTGTTAATTTAGAATGATCGACAAACTCATTTGGCAAAGTTAAGATTATTTTAGTATCTATGCAAAATTTAAAATAAAAGAATAAATATAACTGTTATATAAACGTCAAATGCATTTACTTTTAAAGAAATGTACTTTACAAACTATAAATAATCAATAGATTATTTTCGCGAAAAGGGGACTTACACCGAACGAAACAAAATAGTTCTTAATTATTATTAATTATCAATTTTTTATAAAATTATCAATTTTTGGTCGGTGTAAATATTAAGAGAAAAATTTAAATTGACTTTTATTCCTTTAGATTTTTATTAAAATTTGCAGAAAGTAAAGAAAACATATTTTTTAGTATCTGATTGTGATCCTTATGTTTTACTCCTGCAGAATGTTATTAAAAAAAATTTAATTTATTAATTTCTGTCTCTTATATTTATTTGAATTATTGTAATGCTATCTAGTATAATTAATAATTATGTTTCGTTTTAGCAATATTTATGTTTTTTAAATTTCTTATTATCTTACGTATTCATAAAATTAAAAAATTTCGGGAAGTAAAGAATTGAACAAAACAGAATACAAATCGTGAAAAATTTTAGTTTGATTTACTATCTACATTTTTATTCACAAAAAAACTTGCAAAATTAATAATCTTTTTTTTCTTTTATGGTCACGTCGAGCTAAGCACTTGGGCTGCTTGACATTTACCCGGAAATTAAAAATTTTGTGAATGATCATTTGAAGTAGATAAATCGATCTGAATTTTCGCGAGAGTATATGTTCATCAAGATAAAAACTGCTTTTTGTTCAAAATTTTGTATTATTCTCATAAAACTTTAAAACTACGTAAATTTGTTAGGCAATTTTTAAAAAAAATTGTAATGTAATAATTTTTAAATGATTTTATTCTAGATTATTTACGCTTATAAAATTTATGAAAAAAAATTTTGAAATTAATAATTTAACTTATCAGTCATTTAACTAAATTGTAAAAGCATTCTAATCAAAGATATAAACAACAAAATTTGATTAGTGGACATCTGGAAAAATTTGTAGTACAGTCTTTTAGAATTTAATTATGAAATGTACCGTAAACGTGTGCCCTTATTAGAATCTACTCAATTTTCTATTTGGTCAGAAGAATAAAATTATATCATAATTTCTTACGAGACAATTATAAATTGTCTCTTTTACTGTTTAAATCTGACAGAAGAAAGTTATAGACAAAAATTTTTATTTCACCACAATGGGATGAAAAGACTAGTTTTTTTTTCAACTCAAGAAATGAAAATTGTATTTTCGTACCATTGGTGGCGTAAAATCATATAAGTACTTCAGGTGAAAAGAAAGTCAATCGAAAGTAAGTACAGTTTTGCCACCTCCGCTCTTGACTTGGACGGCAAAACGTGTTTACAAACTTTAGACTGACTAACTCTTTTCATCCGAAGGTATAAAAATATTATTTTAGCAAAATATTAAAATTTGTAAAATTTTTGAAAAAAAAAGATTATATAAAAAACTGAAAAATTTATATTATAGGTCTGGGAATTTACGGTGATAGTAACAGCGAATCGGATGATGAACATACTCCACATGAAAATGCACAGCAAAGTTCCGGTGAGAACAATAGTGATGAAGAACTTAAGGTACGACCAGTAAAAATATAAATAATTAAGAGTGGATTAGAAAAATTTTGAATTTCGTACAAAGAAATTAAGCTTCTTAAACTTAAAACAATAATATTAATATTAACATTTTTCGAGCCCTGGTTAGAAGCTTAACGGTAATCAAGCTAATTTACCGTTAATTTTGACAATTTGACAGTAAATTAGCTAATTTATCGTTAAGGTTCTACCGGGGGAGAGACTAATTATTAATTTTATAACACGCATACGGTGAGAGTTAGTTTCGGATTACGGAATCGGCTCAGATTTTAGGATATATTTTTAAATGTCAAAATAACTATTATGCTATATTGGTTCGACAAACTTAAGTTACATATATATTCTGATTCAATTTTCGTAAATTTTGAAAAAAGTACTACTTTTCAAATCTAAATATATCAGATTTGAAGAACTGTACACACATCCGCCAAGAAAGAAAATGAAAATAATAAAACGAGCTTTCATCTATTTTTTGCAAAATTAGAAATAAAACTTCAAAAATTATAACATTTTAATGAAAGATTTAAAAAATATATATGAATATAGTTTTTCTAAACTTATTAATTTATACTTAAAAAGTACTTTTTTAAAAATTTTTAAAACAACCTGAAAATGTTTACAATTTCATAAGCAATTGGTTGAAGTTATTGTTTTGTTGGTAATGAATAAAAATGAAATAATTCTATTAATCTACACAAACTATCCAATTTTATTGCGTACAGTATCGACATTACGAACTTTTTGACTATGCCCCCTTTAAGGCAAATTTACTATAAAAAAACAAATTATCGTGAGCTCAGATTGACAATAATAGAAAAGCGCAAATGTACATAGAGTGGTTTTAATTGACCAAATAATTTTATTGTTCGAACTTTCATTTGTTATTATTACTAAAGGCACATTATATTATAATTTATATTGTAAATTTGTCTTGAAGAGGGAAAACGTAGTTAAAAAATCCGAAACAGAATTGTCAGAAATAATGATATTATTTTCATTTATATTTAAAATTTAAGATTTTCGAACTAATATAGAATTTCGATTTTCTTCATTTTTTTTACGTCTAAGAACATATCCCAAAGTTTGACATAAATCCGTGATTCCAGAAGCACTCCTAGATAGAAATTGACGTTAAAAAATTTTTTAGTTTAATATTTTTTTGGCAAAAGTTTAAAAATAACAAACGATTTAAATACATTAAATGTTTTTTTTTTTTAATGAAATATGTTACCTTAAAAATAATTTTTAAAGTAGTATGGTTTAATGGTAAGAAATAAATTATTGGCCATGCTCTATATGCTAATATGAATATTTTAAATTTTGGTTTAAATAAACTTTAACAGAGAAATTTTTGCAAAATTGTTTTTTGTAATTAATTAGATTGAATGAATACAAAATATTTAAATTCTTTATAGGAAACTTTACGAAGGAGACAACAAGCTTTTCGAAAAACTGAAGCTGAGATTGAAGCTCGACTTGCTCAAGAAGAAGAGGAGGAAGAACAAGAGGAAGAACGTATGAAAGCGGCGGAATCAGAGCAGGAAGACAACGTAAGAGGAGATGAACGAAGAAAGCGAGAAGAAGAATCGAAAGACGACCAAAGTACAAGAGATAAGAAAAGAAGTAAGTCAGAGGGAGTAAGCAAAGGAACTGAAAGTTACCTAAAAACTAATAGCTTAGATATAGGTATGTATTACAGTGTCCGATAATAGCATTCATAAATAAATAAAGTACTTTCAATAGATTTATCCCAATTTCTATAGATGACAATGAAGAGGCTCGATCAAATAATAGAAACAAGACAACAGTTGCAGACTCTAATCGAGGAAATGAATCATCTAGTTCTGAAAGTACAAACCAACATAGTGCATCAAAACGAAACTCCCGCAGTGATAGTAGTAATAAAAAAAGTAAAAGTTCATCGTCGCGTAGGAAACGTTACTCGGATAATACAAGAAATCATTCATCGAGTCGAAGCCGGTCAAGAAGTAGGAATAAATACTCTTCGAGAGAAAATTCATTTGAATCGTCAAAGTCTTCTACAAAAACAAATGCAACTTCAACTATAAATAATAGCGCCGCTGGACTTGGGAGCAGGAATCCGAGCACAAGTCGAGATTTGAGCAAGAAACTCAAAAGTCGTGGGCGTAAAAGCACTGATAAACAATACTATAAATCCAGATCTAGATCAACATCTCGATCCCAAAGCCGCTTCCGTTCGCAATCTAGATCAAGGTCTCACTCCAGATCTAGCTCCAGAGCTAGATCGAAACACAAACATTCACGTTCGCGGTCTCGTTCAGATTCTCACAAACGCCGACATAGCCGAGATCGCCAACGTTCCCACACCCGATCTCGATCCCATACTCGATCAAGATCTCGGTCTCGCAAGCGTTCTAGATCTTCCCATTATAAAAGAGGAAACAGTAGAAAAAGGGATACACGTTCGCGTTCTGCAGAGCGTTCGAGACGATCAAGATCCAATACACGAAGCTCGAAAAACTCTTATTACCGTCGCTCTCATTATCATCGGGATCGAGATAGTAAAAAATCGTCTCATCGATACCAGGACTGAACATCTCTTAAATCCAAAAGGTTGTATTAATATGTAAATTTCTCCTTTTTTCACTCTTTAATACTAAAATCTACTTCAATAGTAGAAGAGCATTAATTATACAAAGCTCGATTTCGCACTTGCAAGAACAAAAAAATGTGTGCTAAATCACATGTTGTATAAAAAAATACGGTTCGATACGTGAGCGAGGAAGCGGTTTCAACCTCGCTTTGTCTTTTCACCTTCGCTTCGCTCGGGCGGAAACATCCGCGCAGGGTTAAAAAACATTTCTAGCACTAGTATCGAAATGTAATATTTAGACGAAATTAATATTTTGACATTCCATACACGAAGCTCGATTTGGCGCACGCACGATCAAAAAAGCATATGCTTAATGTCACTTTGAACACGTCGTATAAAAAAATACGGTTCGATACATGAGCAAGGAAGTGATTTCACCCTAGCTTCGGTTAAGCGCAAACTTACCTGAACGACCAAAATAACTTTCTCGCACTTGTATGGAAATATACTATTACAGGGGTGGGTTTTATTGCCCAAATTTAATCAGGGTGATAAACCCTTGAGCTTCTCACATTTTACATATTCTATTTTTATATAATTTGAAATTAAAAGCGCTAAAAAATAATTTTCGTGTGGATTTTAAGTGGCTAAACTTTTGATTTTTGCTTGAATTTGAAACAGCACTTTAAGTTTAACTTGATGAAAGTATAACGTAGGTAGTGCGCCAAGGAGATGTTTTGCGCACCGATAGGATTCGACAATACCCGTGCCTGAAACACTTGCTTAGTTTACATGTTGCATATATTTCTTGTTATAAACTGAGTTTACTAAAACCAGCTGTATGCGTAAATTGTAAGTATGCTAAATTTCTGATTAGAACAAAAATTAGAAAAAGTGTGCTAAGAAAATTCTGCGTAAATTCTGTGTAAAGTTCTCATCGCACGTATTTTTTTATTTACCACATTATCCCAAATGGGTGTAGAAATCTCACGCTTACCACCCGAAAAACTTACGCAAAGAGTCAAATAAGCACACTCAATTTTAAAAAAAATTTTGAATGGCTTTGATATGTTTTAGTCAGTTTGCTTTCATCTTTTTTTAATAATATCTGAAAATTACTAAGAAAATACATCTACTTTAACCCTTTAAAATACGAATCAATTCTACAAACGTTTCAATTTTTATTTTATTTAATCTTAATAGTTGGATTTAAAATAAATTTCAATTTAGAAAGCTTTATGAAATATCGTTATTCCAACCACGCATCCTAAATTTACACATTGCACTGAAGTCCATATTATGTGAAATTGGAACTAAAAACGTATAAAGGTTATATCTCTCAAATCCATTGAAAATAATAACAACGTATATTTATGAAACGTACTTAAAAGAAAATATCGAATGATATATAATATTTTATAGTTTGATATCTTTAAAGTATTTCATTTATCGGTCGAAAATAAAGATGCCGAAAACTGTTCCATAATTGGGCCTTTTACCTAAATACTTTTTAAAAAATCGTGACTCTGGTAAATATCATTTTTAATGTATGAAATTTTCACTTTAAATAAACAGATTTCCTTCATTTTTTAATAAATATATCGAAATTCATTCTTTTCATTATTCTTTAATACATCAAAATTTATCGTTTATAAATTTGATAAAAGTTAACAATAGCCAGAAAATAATTGATTCAATTTTTCTTTTTACATCATTTAGGTTAATTTTACAACATTAAGAGTATTCACAAATTAGAGTAAAATTAAGGGGTAATGCTTTCTGTTGCTATATTAGTCAGATCAGTCTTGATAAGGGTAAAATTCAATAAGCTTGCTTCTTTATTTTGACGCACGCGCACTTCTCCTTCTACCTCTTTGAAGCGACTGTGATTCGTTTAATTATTGGCTCTAAGCGAAAGTTTCTCTTAGTACTAGTGATCGAATAGTAGTTAAACGAATCAGAGCTGTTTTGGAGCGGTAGAAAGGGAATCGTGCGCGTGTCGAACTGAACAAGCAAGCTTATTGTACTTTCACCCAAATTGATTGCTCATTGGCTTACAAACTTTTTTTTCTTTATTTCTTCCTTATCTGTATGTCCAAATGCTGAGATAACAATTGATACTATATTTATGAACATGAAAATAAAATTTTATATTTCCCCTCATTGTCTCTTTTATGTACATACATGTATAATGACCAATGTTAATAGCAATGTCTATTAGACACTGCAGCTATTGAAACGCATTTAATTGAAATTTTCTAAAATAAATCTTATTATTTTTATCTGATAATTAGAAAATCCCAGATTGAGGATAGATTTTGAAAATTCAGAATACTTATACTTTTGCTAAGTTGAAATTGATTCCCGGTTAAGAGTTGAAAGTATATTCATAAAAATGTCTATAATATACGAACATCTACCTGTTGAGTTATTAGAGTATTTGCGGGACGGATTTCGAAAGTACGTTAAAGTTCCTTCGTGAAAGAGCGGGTTCATATTTTTCTAATATGTGGATAATTGTTTAACCCTTTGATTATTTAATTTAAATTTAAATTTTATTTTTATTATAACTTTTTGTTTTAAATAGACAAAATAATTTTTAAAGAATGTTATCTGATTATATTTTAAATCTTATTGAAAATGCTGTAAGTAAAAAAAATTTTTTCACCCTAACCACCTAAAAAGTTCAGTTTATGCATCTCTCCAGCGAGAGTAAAAGTTGATTTTATTCCCGCAAAAATGTTATTCCCCGAAGTTTCGTTTTATTCCCACAGTTGTTATAACATCCGCATCCGAAATCTTCCTGTATTACCCATTAATGATTTGATATTAAAGATTGCTTTTAGTTCTTTAGTACCTACGAGGCGCAGTCGCTCACTACTTATGACGAATTTAATATTTCTCATTAGTTGGACTATTTCAAGATTATTTTTGTATACTCTGCTGATGATTTTTTTCATATATAATTCATACTTTATGGGCTAAGACTTAATATTAATCTGATTAAACTCAAATTATTTCGATTATTAAGTATTCTATTAGCTCCCGTTTATATAGAAGTATAGTAAAAAATTATTAAACATTTGCTTTTTTTTCGGATTTGACAATTAATAACATCGTCATAGCGATTGTAAAATCCGTGACGTCATGAATGCTCACTATATGAGTATGCTACAATCGTTATCAAGGTGATTGTAAAAAGCAATCATAACGCTATACATCATACTCTCTCATCTTTGCAAATAATTGTCAAATTAATAAAAGAAAAATACGTGTTTGATACATTTTGAAAATTTACAAATTGAAACTAATTGCATTTATTATATAAAATAATTATTATTACTTATAATTATCAATTTTTGGATGGTGAAACGTAAAGTAGTAAATTTAAATTTTAAATTTTATTTCTGAATGTTATTAATAAAACTTTAAAGTGATTATATTTATGAATCCAATTATTTTCAGTATTTAATATGAAATCAAGAAGTTTTCTTTTCTATTTACAGGACTACTTGTTTGCTTTTTGTATCTTTACTTCAACAACAAATTGTAAGGTGCAAAAAATTTCAAGACTTCTGATTCGGAGATGTCATTAGTCAACAATTACAGATCATGTAATTAAAGGTACTGCATTAATTAATGATTATGCAGTTGTAACAGTTGTATAATAAATCCTTTTCCATCTTTATCATACATTGTAATAAAAGTAATTCATTATATTGTACTTATCCCTATTAATAAAGTACATAAAAAATATATAAAAACTTCCCTTATGATAACATTTGTTAATATCCAGCTTCTTTAAATTTAATATAATTTCGCCAATAAATTTCTATTTATTTAATCCTAATTCCAAATTTTTTTCAGCAGTATCTTCAATAAGACTATTTGTCTTATATAAAATCTAAAGCTAACAGTGGGACTGGATTTCATAACATCCAAAAAGTGTTAATAGTACATTATGCACCAAGGGAGTAAAGTCGCAAACTACTATATAGTAAACTCGTTACGCTCGGGCAGCAAACCACCCTCGGGAATAATTTACTTAACTCTCGAGGTGCATATAGTACTTTATTCCCACCTTAACTGTGGACACTTATTTGTTTTTATTTGATTGTTTGAATAATTTTTCTATTTTTTCTAATCAAAATGCTATCAGGGAAATAATAGCAGAGGAGGGAAATAATGGACCATTATTTCCTGCCTTGAGTTTTACGGGAATAAAAGGCCATTTTCACCGCGCCTTTTCAGGGAAATAAGTGGCCATTATCGTTAAGGTGGAATAAAATATTATTATATTTTTTTTTGTAAAGTAAAACTTTTAAACTATATTGGCTATATAATTATATTAGCCTTAAAAGTTAAGACCATCACGTACTAAAACTTTTTATTCAATAGCTCAAATATTTCTTCAGTCAACAACGTGATCCAACTATAAGGCTAAGATATAATGCGCCGACGTAATATCATACAAAATTTTTTCTTAGGAAATTTTAAAAATGTGTTCTCATGTTATGCTATATTGACATTTTTTTACGTTTACACTTAGAGCTCCTCAACAAGAGAATATATTCTTAATATATTCCTAAGAAAAAATTTTTAATGCCGGCTCCTATACCTTAAAACAAACTCTTTAACAGAACACATTTTTAATTTTATTAAAAAATTTCATCAGCTATCACAATGAAAAACAAAATTAAAAAATTTAGAAAATATTTTTATCCGAGGATTATGAAAGAATCTAAAAGGATCTAATACAATACAAGTTCTTTAAAATGTTTGTTGAATAATGTTCTTTAATGGAAATTTTTGAATTTCTCTTTTGGGCATTACATTGTTGAATATCATATTTTTTATAAGATTCCTTAAAATATTAATTTTCATCATTAGATCGCAAATCGCATTTATTTATTGCTTATTTTTTGTAAATATCTAAATATCTAAAATTTTATAATATTATTCCCAAGACTTTTAAATTATGTTTTTTGTTGTACAAGCCGGCGATATAGTTTATGAAAACATTTAAATTAGCATAGTTAGACACAGAAACCATCACTAACAAGATTCCCAATAAAAGCTTTCTTGTCCCTTTACCCAACTATAAATTCTTAAAATCGATCCATTTAAAGAAATTCTGTTAGATTATTCATTAATTAGTCTTTATACGAAATTTTGTGAATAAATCAATTTGAAACATTTGTACCAGACACTTTTTTACAGGATAAATAACTTTTCTATGTTTACATTACGAAATTAGTTATTTCAACTAAGTTGAATGTGCACTAAAATCGGATACTGATGATAGCACAATGCTATTTACAAGAAATGTTGATGTGTAAAACCACAATAAAACTGAGTGATTTATTACGCTCGTGAAGAGGTAAGAAAAACATTGTTATTCTATTCATTGGTGAAAATGTGAGATTTCGAGCCTCGTAAAGAGTATTCCGTGACTGCACCCTATTAAAACCTAGCTAAAAATATATTAAAACTATACTTTAGTTATTAATAGTGCAAGATAAGATAATATTATTCAAATAAAATCCCTGGTATAAAATTGACCAGAATTCTGGGCAGAATTTATGGTCAACAAATGTTAAAATGACACTTGTTCAAAAATTTTGGAAATTGAACAGAATTTCTAGATAAGTGCCATTTTAACATTTGTTGACCATAAATTCCTGCCCAGAATATGGTCAATTTTCTACCAGGGATACGTCGTGATCTGATTCAAAAACTTTATTTGATAATTAAGAAATTTTACCCGAAGAAATCTAGAAATTTCGTAAGTATACCTGACGTTAATTGATTCGTGTAAATCGTTTAAAATTTTTTCTATTATTTAAACGTATAAAACAACAAAAAAAATCAAAACCATGAAGAAGATATTCCTGCAAGAAATACGGATCCAAAGTTAATAAAACTCTATATGGGCTAAGATGTTTAATATACTGCACTACAAAGATGTTACTCAAACAACTTGCTCGGGCCTTTGCAATATCGCACATTCGATTACTTAGTTCATTTGGGTGTATCGGCTGAACTTTAAGCTAAGCTACAGAAACTGCAGAATTCTTGTGTGCGTTATATTCTTGGGATGGAAAGAGATAAACATGTTATGCCTAAAAGAAGAAAAGATTTAAACGGTTGAGTGTTATAGAAAGAAGAAAAAATATTTTGCATCAGTATTTCTTTATAAAATATGTGTTATGGAGCAACCAGCACATCTTATAAATTTGTTTATCAAAAATGAGGCGAGAACATCAGGCAATCTCTCATTAACTGGCTGAGTCGAGTCCGAGAACTGATGTGGACCTGAAATGATTTGCTGCTCAAGGGTCCTGCCTTTTGTACACGCTTCCGTTTAGCTTTAAATACCAGCCTTTTTTAAGCAGATTTAAATATGCTACTCTCGGATATTTAAATCCAAAGTTTATAAAAGTTTAAATATGATATTTTAAGTCTGAGTGTATCTGTAATTAATTTATGGTAGGCTGTGTGATTGCAAATCAGTTGAAAGGAAAAAGATTGTAATTAGTTTTAGCGTTAAATAAAGTAATAACTTGAATTAACATTAAGAAAAGTCATAAATTAGTTAAGCGATTAGGAAAGTAACTACTTGATTGAGTTAGAAAATGTTATAACTCGACCGAGCGTAAAGAAATTTTACTATTCAAAAATTTCTTTTTTGATTATCATTTCGGTTGAGAACCGCTGGAGAATTTAAAAAAATATTTTTATATTATACACTTTTTAATAAAAAATCGAAAATAATGTAAAAAAGAAACTCTTGAATAATAGTAACATTTCTTATAGTGCTCGGCCAAATTGTTACATTTTTACCGTTTGATCGAATTACTTTCATTTAGTACTTATGTTTAGTAGTTACTTTTCTAAACTGTTCACTGATTTATGATTTTTCTTAGTAGTAATTCCACTAATTAGTTTATTAAACATTAATATTAATTAGACTCTTCTTCCTCTCAACTGGCGAAATGTGATATATGTATGTTGTATGCGTTTCAGTTTTTTATAGTACATTGTTTAACGAGTGAGGTATAGTTGCCGATAGCGCACGCGGGCGCGAGTTGACGCACGAGCGTAGCGAGTGCGGCATGCGCCCAAG
>JAPYZB010000075.1:0-50865 GCA_030522745.1 Eupelmus kiefferi | reverse complement strand
AGTTTTTATAATTTTATAGTTACATTTATAAAAGTGTAAAATCGTCACATTAAAGTACTATTAACAAAATTAAAAATAATAAGGTACAATATTTATAAATACGATCTTAAAATAATATTTTACAAAAGTTTAGGCTGTTGCTTTAAAGTTGATATATCTAAAATTTTACTTGGACAACTGCCTTTGGACGTTCCCGTAAAGGGCTGATACCTATGAGGACTTGGCTCTCGCCTTTCAACAGTTCTTACTGCCAATCTTTCATTGATTACTGGCCCTTGGCCCCTGTAATCATCTCTTGGAACTTCTAAAAAATAAAATTTTTTAAAATGTAGAAGATTATTAAATTTGAAACAACTTAGATGTTTTTCCTAACCGACATTTTATAATTTACAAACTATAACTTACTTTTCAATGCTATTTTACAATGAAAGAATTAAAATTTAATGAATTTTGTGTATTGAATATTGAATTTGTAAAAAATACAATGTCAGTAAATAATAAAAAAGTAGAGCGTCTAAGATTTAACAAATTTTTAAAAGGAGTAAAAGTTTATACCTCTTTTAGGACTAGAATTTGTATTAGGGAGTAAATGATATCGCTGCAAATAGTGCATTGTAGCAAAAGACATATTTGTATTTTGAACATTATTAGGTGCTTGCTTTATTCCACCAGGTCTCGATTTTTGCATAGCTATGTCGGCTAGTTGGTCATCATTTAAATACTTCATAGCTAATGCTTTCATATGCATACTTGTATTAGTTTCAAAGCTACCACTTGTAGCAGCTATGTGAGCTTCTGGACCCTGTCTTGCATAATATGCATCAAACATCACCCTATAAAATAAAAGAAATTAATAAATTAAAATTTTAAAATTATATCTCGACAACTTATAAAATAAATATATTAATGACAGAATTAAATATTATAGAAACTAAGAGAATAATAAAATTTATAAAGAACTTACTTTTTGTTGTAATTAGGTTCCCGCCTGTCTACATTATCTGAGAAACTAATACCTAGTTTTGTCAATTGTTCTAAAGTAGCAGCTTTTACTGTGTCCATTATAACGTTGTTTTCATACTCCTTTTTCTCATTATTTCTTATTCCATGTGATGCTTCTTGTTCTGGACTGTCATCTTCAGCCGTATTTTGAAGGATCTGATTAACTTGATCTAATACATTGTTATACAGAGTCCATCCTACCTTAGCTTGTTGAGGAGGTAAGCTACCTCCTTCACTAGAGTATTCTTGCATATCAAGATGAATACTTGGTTCTGGACTTGGTGGACTTGGATCTTCTACATCCAATTCACTGCTACTCAAACTCAAGCATTCATCAGCGAAATTATCACATCTAACATTCTTCATTTTTGTAATATCAGCCATTAAAGGCTCCGCATTAAATTCATCAGCCTTTTTCTCTTGCGGTGAGGAACGTACATTTTCAAATGGCGAAGAACGAGCATTATCAAATGGCGAGGAACGTGCGTTCTCATATGGCGAAGAGCGTGCATTTTCAAACGGCGATGAACGTGCATGCTCGAATGGTGATGAACGCGTATATCCATATTGATTATTATAATCATAAGATTGTCTTGTTTCTTGAGTATTTTTGTTAGTCTTTTTATATTTAGGCTCTTTAACTTGATATTCTAAATTTTCGGCAGGATTGAAATTCTTATTGCTAGATGCATTCATATATTTTTGAGATTCTGAATGCATTTGCATATTTTCGTTGTCTTGTAAATTTTGTTTATAACAATTTATACTTTGTACTTCACAGTCTTGTACATCTACCGATTGCCTTGTCGTGTCAGCTAAATGACTTTGACGAAGGGAAGACATATGACTTTCAGATCCTTCACTGATATTTTCAAGTGGAGTATGTGTAAAATAGTTTGGCTTCTTTCTTATCATCTCACCAGTGTCATTAACAAGATTTTTAATTAGATTTCTAGATGTTTCTATACTTGGTAATATTTTATCTTGAGAATTCTTTTGTTTTATTTCATTATCTTTTGCCAAAGATGAATTATTTTGAACTTTTAATTCAAAACTTGTCATAACTCCAATAGATACTTTTTGTTCTAAAATAGTTGGCTTGGATTTCTCCTCTTGTAATTTAACATCTGAAAAACATCTTTCATTATCTTTCATCATATTATGATGTGTAATAGGTAAATTGACATTTTGAGTTTGATCATATGTTTGTGCATTATGATATGCCATTTCATTTAATTGACAAGTACAATGAGTGCGTTCTTTTAAGCTCTGCTCATGTAATTTTAACAAGCGTTCTACTTGCTTTTGTAAACTTTTGATTTGCTCATTTTGACTAGTGATAATTTGCAATAAATTTTTTATTGTTTCTGTTTCTGTATTAGAATTAGAACGATTTGCTGAACAGCAGCCTGAGTGCATATGAGATCCCTCTGGACTATAATGAATTGGTTGTAAGGATCTAGAATGTTTTGAATGATGATGATCATGTTCTACATGATTTTCTACTGGCAATGATCTATGAGTATAAGCATCTGCATTTGAACAAGAAGATGATCTATGAATTCTTGGCTTTTGTCTGATGTCATAAGCTTCTA
This sequence comes from Eupelmus kiefferi, assembly GCA_030522745.1. NCBI lineage: Eukaryota > Metazoa > Arthropoda > Insecta > Hymenoptera > Eupelmidae > Eupelmus > Eupelmus kiefferi. Next base: position 48,268 of record JAPYZB010000075.1, on the reverse strand, counting down.
TGGCATGCATGTGATCAAGACGATGCCTCCGATCATGAGGACTGGTGCGTTCATCTCTACTGCGAGATCTTGGTGTATAATTATTGTGAGCACTATTTACATGCCGATCTATTTCACTGCTGCTCACTGCATGACTTAATTTATATTTATTTGGATTTTCAAGTTGAGATCTTTTTGATAAATTATACCTTCTAGGAGATTCATCACCTGAGCTTAAAGCGGCACAATTATAATCTTTACAATCTAATGAATTACATGACGATTTCCCAGGATGCTTCAAGGTTCGAAGATCCTGTAAACTACTAGAATTTTGAGTAGAATTATAAAGTTGGTGAAGACGACTTGGAGAAATTTTACTTGACTGCCGAGGAAATTGTTTTTCTTTCCATGACGCATATGATTCACTTGCTCCATATTTTGCACCATGTGAAACATTGGATTTTGATTGAGCTACTGGAGTAGCATAGATATTATCCATTTTTTTTGATTTGCTATGTTGAGGTTTATCCATAATTAAAGATACTTCTGGAACCATTGGTACAGGCCTGAACTAAAATAACCATAAATACTTGTTGTGATAAAAATATTTTTAAGAGTTGATAAGACACAATGAAAAAATAAATAAATAAATTCATCAATGAAAATAAGTAAAAGAATAGTTACATCAAATTTGGAGGCTGGTCTGGGCATGCTCCGGGGTTCAATTTCGTCGTAGCATTCGTGAATATCATTTTGCATCGTATTTAAAAGATAAGAATGATCCGTTAAAATGCATTTAATATTTCTTTCGGGCAGTGCTCCGTCTTGAAACACAAATGGAAATTTTCGCTTTTTTATTTGTTGTTATTTGAACGAAGAACGGAAAAAGGTATGAGGACGCAGTCTGGTCACATAAAGACGTCAATCGCGATGATAAACACCCTGGGGGCCCGGAGCGGCCGACAGCGGGCTATATACGCGGGCAGCGCGCCGCCTTTTCTCAAATATCGACTAACTTCAGGTGAGCTTACATGCCGGTAAGTTCAATTTTATTAAAAAAAATGTATGCCATTAATGGTAAATGAATTTTTATTTACATAAGTATCAAGCGATCAGCTGATGCTTAAAATTGCTTAGGATTGTTGTAAATATTTTCATGGTTAAAAAAATGAATGTTAGGGATTAAAAATTTAAATGACATAAAAAATGAATATTATGAAAAAAAATGAAAAAAAGCAAAATTACAGCGTAATATCTAAAAAAAAACTCACTAATAATCGGAGGGTCGGAAAAAAATGATTTTCGTTAAAACTTTCATGGGGTCGTGTGAAAATTTCGAGTCGATAAAGCAGATGATCGCAAGTAGATATAAGTTTTCCCGCGTCTCCTGGACGGCTGCACCTGTGTCATTGCACCTCCGTAATCCAGGATATTTCTAACCGCGAGTGACGCGCGAGTAGCAAACGGTTAAAGTTGGTAAAAAAACGAAAGAAATTAAACGTGTATAGAAGAGGCCGCAAGGTTTGAAATTTTTTTAACAAATAAACATAACCATAAACAGAAGCGACGGCGACGGCAACGGCGAGGGTGGCCGGGCGGCAGCAGAGGGGAAGCTCTCGAGACTATTGGCAGACCTGTCCGTATCTCTCTCTCGTATAGGTGAAACGAGAAACGTGACGCGCAGCTGGAGTAATTCTCGCTCTATTGTACCTATCGGGCGGGCCAATGGCTTGTCGGAGCGTGCACGCGCGCGCGTAGAGCGAGAGAGAGCGAGAGAGGGAGAAAGAAAGATAGAGCAAAGCAGAGAGAGAGACTGTCGAGGTGCGCGAGCGAGCGAGGCAGCAGTGAGTTTTTTCGACGAAGAGGAGCTTGAACCGTGAGTGTGCGAGTAGCAGCAGCAGCGCGCAGCTCTCGCCGCCGCGCCCAGGAGACGAGGGGCAGCCAGCCGTTTTTCTAACCAACAGACTGATTCATAGCGAGACAGCTATAAGCTGCAGCTGCCCCCTCTCTTCTCGCTTTTTTAAAGAGGGAGAGAGAGAGAGACACGGATCGGACATTGCACAGAGAGAGAGAGTGTGAGAACCGTTGGTGCGCGCCGTGCGGACACCTATATCCATACACCGTCGTGTCTCTCCCGCGTATAGTCCCATTGTCTCTTCTGCGCGCTCTCTCGACACCCTCTCTCTCTCTCTCTGACGGTCTCTGGCCCTGCACTCCTGCAGCAGCCCCCGACTCTGTGCTAAGACCGCGAGTGCTACACTTGTCTGTGTATATACAGTAATAGCCATATACGTGTGATATAGGTTGGAGAGCTCTGCTGGCTGGCTGCTCACGAGACGAGAGTTCCGAGTCCGACGAGAGAGAGAGCAAAGAAGAGAGAGGGAGCGACAGAGGTGTGTGTGTCATTGTCATATCCTCGCGGTGTCAGCGGCGGCGGCGGCGGCGGCTCTCTCACTCGCTCAGTGTGCATCGCCTTAAGTATTAAAGCCGCGCCGCCGCATGCTCGCAAAAAGTCGCGTCGTGCGCTCGCAGACAAGAAAGACAGAGAGAGAGAAGAGAAAGAGCAGCCCTAGAGGGAGGAACGCTCGCGAGTCGCGCTCCTGCTGAACGCATATATACATAGACACGGACAGCTACACGTATACACATATCTCCTCGGCCGCCCGCGCGCGCCGCTAATTTTTCCCAAGTGTGCATCGCCTCCTTTCCTTTTTCCCCGCGCGCGACGACTCAACAAACGAGGACGGACTGTATCTCTATACTACACACTCTCGGAGAAGAGAGAGAGAGAAGACGACTGGCAGAAAGTAGTAAGAGCGCAGTCTCGCTGGCAGCGCTGCCGACGATAAGCCGCAGCAAAATTTGGCCCGTTGGCCGCCTCCCTCGGCGCGCGCTCACCCGGGTGGAAAAAAAACTTAACCTCAATTCCGTCTCGAGCGCAGTTGATGCGCGCACAGCTCGCGGCTCCGAAGCCAACGTTATTGGACGGAGAAGAAAGAGCGCCGAAGAAGAGGAAGAAGAAGAGATAAGGCAGAAGGCGAGTGTGACTTTGAAGGGGCCTGCAGCAGCACAGCGGAGAATAAGAACAACGAGAGCAGTCGCGCACAGCACATCAATATATAGTGCGCGGGCATCTCTCTCGTCGGTCTGATCGTTGCGCGCTGTCGCCGCCGCCGCCGCCACCGCCGCCGTCGTCTATATACATACACCCATTATATGTGCGAGGCGGTAGAGGGGAAGAAGAACGACGGCGCCCGAGTAGCAGCAGCAGCAGCAGCGGCAGCTACTCCTCCGGAGAGAGATGAGTCGTAATGGAGGCCTGCTCGCGGCGAAGCTGCTACCTCGGCCAAGCAGCGCCGTGCCCATGGCCTCCAGCAGCCACTGACCATCGCCATCAGCAACAAGAGCAGCAGCAGCAGCAACAGCAGCAGCAGCAGCAGACTCGTGGCCGGCCGGTCGACCGCAGCCACGGCGAGCCATTGACCTAGAGGATATCGTCCAGTTAACTGTGTGTGCGTGTCGCTCTCCTGTACATCCCGTCGTCGAGTGTCTCTCTGTGTGTATATATATTATATACGTGACATCGCGCGTGTCTGTGTACATCGTCGAGTTCTCTCTCTGCATGTATGTGTGCCTCCGTAGTGTCTCGTGCGTTTTACCTCGGCCCGTCTCCTCCTCGACTCGCCACTCTACAACGTAGCCGTCGTCGACGCCGCCGCCGCTGCTGCCTTCTTACTCTTCCAATTCTTACAGACGTCCGCGCCTTGTAAACATGAGGATTATTACTGAGTATTGCCCAGTGACTTTGAGCATCGGCCAGACCTGAGCTACCGCTAAACAAAAGCCCATCTCCAAAGAGTGTTCCTCCTCCTACCTGTTGTGTTTACTTCAGATATTTATGTGTATCCTGGTAATGGGGGGCTATGGAGCTACCTAGCATCCACTATCAACACTGAAACATACTTGTGAGAAGAGAGACGGAGAGTGAGATAGGGACACTCCCAAAACTTAGCATTGAGAAGGACAATCCTAGCCCGTCATCATGCAAAAAAGGGAAGGCAGAGACAGTCGGGTCGACAAAGACCAGCAGCGAGGTAACGACCGGGATAGGGAACGCGAGCAGGATGCTGGCAAGAGAGCCTCGCGTACCAGTAATACCGCCAGGCCTGGCATGCATACCTCTCGGCACAGCGTTACATCAACGTCAAATCTACTCATGGTGGGTCCTAATTTTCGGGTCGGAAAGAAAATTGGCTGTGGTAACTTTGGGGAGCTTCGACTTGGTAAGTTTATACAAACTTATTTATTATTTGTCATTTTAGTGGTAATCTTGAAGAATCTGATTATGACTAATTAAAAAAAGAAAGACTCAGTTTGTTTTTAAAAACAAATGAGATAGTTTATTCGAATCAAATCAAGCTTATTTATTAAAGCTGTACTTATCAGTCAAGATCTAAATTCTTCAAAATTCCAATAAAATCTCTGGCTTTACGTCCTCTGCATTTATTTTTACAAAGCATAATAAAATATGTCCTTGTATGCAACATTAAATAATACATTTTTCACTTTTCCATGCTTGATTTCTTTTGTGGTAATGAAGGATTGTGCTGAAAATTTGCTAGATATCAAACAAGACAGTGATGTTGGAAAAGCTTCTTCTATATGGACTATTTTGTTTTATTTATAGTCTCGAGTTTCCTTGTAATTTGTTTGTCCTATTAACTTCCAAAATTAAGAGTTGGCTGAGAGCAGAGCTACTAAAACTAGGCAATTTTTCAAAGCCTGAAGGTGCTCTAGAGTTACCATGCCAATAAATTTTCTTTGAAAAGAGAAGAAAAAAAATCATGCCACTAAGGCTATTAAGCTCCACTTTTGTAGGTAAAAATTTCTTTGATTCACTTGAAGTATAAAGGTTGGGCATGTTTACTTGAAATAGTCAGAGTGATTAAAAGATTAATTAGTTTCTCTTGGTTGAGCAGGATATCCTGAGAAGAGCAGAATCCTAGTTGCTAGAAGTATTACCTGTTGAAAGTATAGAGCCTGGGAGAGGCATCGTTCGTTGTGCAAAGCTCTACTTAATTTATTATTAACATCTCGAATGTGTCATACCCTTGTGGATGCGCGTTCGCGAAGAGCCTCTGTGTCTACACGAAGCTCGAGCATCGTGCACGCGTGCCCACAGGTATTTTCCGCCGACTCTACCACCCGAATCGCTAACGTGGCATTTTGCATTCGGCTTTAATCGCCGACGCGTTTCGAAAGTATAGCCAAGCCAGGGAATATGTACTGTACATACGTAGGTAGAAACCGGCGGTGGCGCGCAAGCAAGCAAGCAAGCGATAGAAACCATTTTTGCACGCTCGCCGCTGCGAGAAGTAGGGCTTACAGGTAAGATACGTGAAATTAGGCTCTCTCTCTCTCTCTCGCTCGCTCATCGAAATCAAAGTAGCCGCACGACGACGGCAGCGGCAGCCATTGCCGTAAAAACAACGAGTATATCTCGTCGAGTGCGCGCTCTTTATCTCTCGGCGACCTTTTGCCGTGAAAAAATTCCTGATGGGGACTCGACGCTAGCTCGGGATATACCTATAATACTCGCCAAAGCGATAACTTATCGCGTTACAGTTCTCACTTATATTTGGATTACAGGCCTGATAATACGCCGGGGAGCGCGCGTTGCCAGCTGCGCGCGCGTTCCGTCAACTCTCGCCTTACGCGCTTAATAATTCATCCATCCTTCTTGCTTTGCGGTCTTTATTCTTTCCCGTTAGCTCGGCTATCCCTAAACAATCGGATATATAGAATTACGTAAAAGACGGAGCCCGGACTTATAATGTAAGAGAGTGAAAGAGAGCGCGCGAGCGAAATCAATATTGGCGTGACGCTCGAGCGATTCCGGATTCATGATTTATCTATGAGCGAGCACCCGCGTAGAGCGAGAGAGATTGGACTATTGGACGGAATACATACAGACCGAACGATTCTTTCGCGCGCGCTTTTTTTTGCATGCTTTCCTTTAATTTGCCATGATTTTTTTCTTTTTTCCTTTCTTTTCTTCAATTGATTGCTGAAATCTTACAACTAATTTTAAAATACTTAACAGTATTGTAACAGTCTAGTGACAATAGAATGTTCCATTATTAAGCAATCGCTTTATCTTCATTCACTATTGAAAAGCTATAAGGGGTGCGGGAATGAATCAATGGAAAATAGATGAAAATATTTAAAGGGAATTTTCGGGGTCGTTGAACACGAATTTGACAATTGTTTTGTCATTATGCCTTATTTTTAGCATATAAGGATAAGGATTTATTATAATAAGAATTGCGAGGACGAAAAAATGGAAAAAAAATCAACAAATATACTTGCACGTAAATGATAAAAAATGTAAGCTACTATTATAACTTATTTATTTATTCATTAATCAATATACAAGTAATATATATATATATATATATATATATATATATATATATATATATCTATATAAATACTGGAATGAAATCTGAAAATAATAGCAATAAGTATAAAAACGAATACATTAATAATTAATAAAAAATTGACTAAATATTTTATAATTTTATTAGATTATATGTAGAAAATAGAAAATAAAAAAAAATTTTTTATCTATGCTTTTCTTATAAAGTAAAAAATAATATTTTAGGTACACACATTGACAAAATTCTTCTATTTAGGTCCGACTAAATAATAAAAAAGAAATCGAAAAATTCTATTACAGATTATATTTTATATAAAATTATTGATAACGATTATTTTTACTACTTAGAATAATTTTTTCTTCTTTTACTCCAAAAAATAATAAATCATTATTCAGGACATATTAATCTTGAATCAATAAATAATTGTATTCTACTTCTCTAAATTGCATGGATCTGCAAAGAATATTAGCAGTGTAGATTGATATAGTATGTGTGGGATGAGTAAATTTGAAAAAATTAGATTTGCTCTAATAATTAAATCGTCTTCGTACTTGATCGCGCTACACGGCGCCATTAAATTTTTCATTTACTGATTTTTTTAAGGTTAATAGCTTTAATTTTGAATAATTGATTCTAGGATGTTTAAAAGTTTCTTGAAACTTTTTAGCGTGAACTAGATACTCTATATTGACTATAATTATCTACAATTTCTGAAATGAAAGTAAGCAAATAAATATCTCGTCTGGTTTTTAAGTCAGAAAAGGCAAAAAAAATTAATCGCTGTTTTTATGACTACAGGTGCACAATAAAATGAGCATATCAATCTTTGGGTAAACAAAAATATTGCAAGCGTTAAAAACATTTGCAGCAGCTGCCGGAGCTCGAAACTCGCCAACAAAGCGATAAAATGAAAATGAATTATGAAATTTGAAACGATACCAAACAACAATAGCTATAACAATTACAAAAACGTAATAAATTCGCAAATCAGATGATTTTGCTCGCAAACGAAAAAGAAAAAAGAAAAAAAAAAACTATTATCGTCCGTGTCTCAAATCCAGCGGGCTTTGTTCTCCAAAGGTCGCGCTCCTCTCTCTCTCGGTCTTTCGTAAAGAAAAAAAGGAAAAAAGGACGCGCTCTCGCAAAATCTCGCTTTCGAGTCTTACTAGCGCGTGTAATTCGCCGCGTGAAATTAGGGCCTAAAAACAGCGCAGCGGCAGGAGCAGGAGCAGAAGCAATAGCAAGGAGCACTGCTTGGTACAAGCCAGTGCGCTATATAGGATACACACAAGAGCTCGTTTCGTGTACGTAGACAGAGAAGGGGGCGCCCGATCGACTAGTCACGCTTCTGAGCAAGTAGCAACCTGTTCGCGCTCTCCGCGCCAGCGGCAGCAGCAGCAGCGCAAGCGAGCCTCTTGACACTGCGCGCGCGCTCGCGTCGTCTCTAAATATTTTCTTTAAACTCGGGCCTATGCTCTTTCTCTCTCTCTCTTACTCACTCACTCTCTCCCTGATGGACTGTGTACAGGACTCGCGCGCACGTTCAGCCTGAAATGAACTCGTCCGATATCACCCTTTGACGGCGAGTGCGGTTTTTGTGCAGGTGGTTTTGGAGTTTGCCCGCTCGCTTTAGGATTAAAGATAGCCGGGAGGACCGCAGGGGACGTGGCTTTTATTTTTAGGCGGCTCTCTGAGCTTTCGGGGGGATAATTGAAAAAATATGAAACTCGAAAAAATTAGCGCTAACGGTTAAAGATAGAGACTGGAGAAAATGAGCGCAGGATAAAATGACTCATTGCAATGTAGATGGTTTAGAATTGGGAAATTCTTTGATCGTGATTTAGGCCAACAATTACCTCATACAGCTGCGCAAATAATGCCAAATTTCTTCCTGCGCTAAAATAGTATCATTTTACTATACTATATAAACTTATCTGACTACGTCATTTCATTCACTTGCGCACCGGTATGAAGACAAGCCTCGTTAATGAATAATTGATGTACTCGTATTAATTGATTATTTACTCAGAAATGCTCTCTTTTATTTACAAAGCTCTAAATTCATTAGTTAACCCAGAAGAATATTCTGCATTAATCCGAGCGTAAATTAAAGTCATTAAAGTTCATATTTATTTGAAAAACTTTGATTTAGTCAATTTGTAATAATTGTAATAATTGTCAGTATTTCGGATGCTTTATGCTAAAAAAATATTTCTCCTGCGTAGATGTTCTATTTTATAGTTCTAGAGTTTCAATAATACACTAATATTGCACAATATCGTTTTTTCTTTATCAGCCATAACTTATCTATCGGGCTACCTAATCTCGAAGTGTTCGTTAAAATTATCACAACTTAATCGTTATCAGGATTATTTTCGTTTACAATGTTTGTGAGCGTAGATCGACAATGATATTTATTTAGTTCACTCCTATTGTGAAATTTCGCGTCGTTCTCGAAATGCTTGCCTCATAAATCAAAATAAATTGTGCTGCGTTATTACTCGATTGTGTGTTTCTCCAATTTCAGTATTAAATTGGCATGATGGACAGTTCGCGACGCGTGAAAACGAAATAATTGAATAGCGTATGCACGAGCTTGATCAGCTGATCGCTTAAGCTTATGTTACTAACAATATATTTAGTGGAATGAAAAAAAAAATTCTCCGGAAATAATCATATAAAATTTTTCTCGTATTGAATGAATCAAAAGACTGAAATGTTACTTTCTAAAATGTAAACACTTGAATGAATTATCAGTAGTATAAATAACGATAAACGAAATATTTTTCTGTCAAATCTTTTGTCTCTAAAGGATAAAAAGAAATTGCATTCAATATAGAATTAGTCGTGTTTACAGTCCTTTGAAGTTAAGGTTTCATTATGAGTAATATAGAGAAAGAAAGAGAGATGGAGAGAGAGTCGAGAGCATTGAAACTGCATAGTCCAAGGGATGAATCACTCAAAGTTACTGGCCGACAATAATTTCGCTCTACATGAGATTGTATGCTTGTGCTTTAGTGCAGTGACATCTAAAAAGAGACTATATACCGACTCTTCATCGTTACGTCGCACAAAGTGACGAAAAGGCGATTATTAAAAATAAATTTCTGAATTTGAACCAAAAAGCTCCTCTTCAGAGGAGAAGTTGCGAAAGATCGAAATTCGGGAAGCGTGAATTTCTAAAATTGTATCGTTACAAAAGATCCGCCGTTTTGTAAGGAGGGCCACTTATAAATACCATCAATTTTCGAACAAGAAAAAACTCTCCCTTTTCAATCTCGCGGCGCGCGCGCTCGTTTCCCAATTGTATACCCTCGTCCTACATACCGGCGTGGCAGAAAAAAATCCAAATTTCCGGACTTTCGCATGACCCTTTCTCTATCTGCCCCTGTTGTTCGGGCTACTCATCGAGGGCTGGAGTTAAAATCTACAGAATAGATCGCTCTCTTCGAGTTCCTCGCCTCGTCTGTTTTATGCCTGCGCCCGCTGGCTCTCTGGCCGTGTATAGTAGCTTAGTTTATTCTCGTGATCGCGACACATACGAGGCGCGCGCTCGCTTGCTAGCTCGCTCGTTCGCGCGCCTTATACCCTGACCCACATTTGACTCTCGTGGTAATCGCCTCGCGGAGGAGGCTCGGTGGCGGGCAGCGGCGGCGCTTCTCAACCTCTCCGCAGCGCCGACGAGCAATCTATTTGTTTACCTCCACCCGAAAGTACCTTACCTCGTTAAACTCCTCTTTTATGTACCCACTTATGAGTTATCCTTCCTTTTTCGCGAGGCTTTGATTCGCGATGTATTTGCTTAGCTGGTACATTGCTACGCGAGCTCATCGTTTTATCAGAATTTTAGACGACGGATTTTTTGTTTGCTTTTGAAAATCTGAGAGAGTGGGTATTGATGGCAAAATGTTGTTACGATTCCTCAAGTTTGATGGAGGCTTATTTGATCGTGTGAATTCAATACGAATCGGGTGTTTGCAGTGATTGATTTATTTATGGCAATGCTGATGTTTATTTATAAAGCAGTATACCACACATCGATCAGGTTAATACTTTATACATTTACTGTTTTGAATTGTATTTTAATGAGAATTCATTTGACCACTCGTTTTTTCTAATTACGATTTGAAAAGAGTAAAGTTTTTTAACAAAATGAATATAATACTGGACTATATCTATTATATTATATTAGACTTGACAAATAAAAGAGAAATTAACAACTTCTATTAGATAAATTGTACACTTAAAACAATTTTTAAAGATTTGCATAGTTTTACGTTTTCTAAAAACTTTTAGTTTTCAATTTCTTCTAGCAAATATAAGGTTTAATAAAATTTCAATATGTATGCTATTTTTATGGAGTAGTTTTCTCTGCTTTAGGCAATGAGAAAGTTATAAAAATGTATATAAAGCCCTTTAAAGCGGTCAGGTAATTCTTTCTAACGAAAAAACAAGTACTTTAAAATTTTATATTGCAGCTTGCATTTTAGCAAGTCAAATTTACAAAGGATTTATAAAAATATACATCATTTTAAAATAACTAAGTTTAATAAAAGTAAAAATTTTTCCATAATATAGATAACATGTTAGAAACATATTTTGGTGGATGCTAAAAATGAAAAGAATTCCAATATCATGGTTTTCTCTGCTATACTATAAAAAGTTGTTAGTCTCTCAACTCTTTTAATGACTTTTGATCTAATCTGATTGTATTAATGCTTTGTAAGACAAACAATGTTCATTAATGATTATCGGCTAATCCACGAAAAAGTATCTGTTATCATTAAATATTCAATAAGTTACGTAATTTATCAAATGTGGCTAAATTTTTGGTAGTGAAAATAAAAAGTGATATTTATTTTATAATCAAGATATTTGAAACAATTTTTTCATCTTTATAAGAGAGTGTAATTTTTTTTAGTTTAACTTAAACTGCCTTAAAAAACAAACAGTTTATTGTCATTAAATAATTAAATTTCCGTTCATACCTTTTAGTGTAAAAGTTGTATTCTCTAGGGCTTTCTTAACTACATTACAGTTTATAGTAATTAACAAACTAAAGAATTTAAAAAAATGTCATTCATTTCAAAAATGAAGTAAAGTTACATGTTTCACAATAGAACGTAATTCATTTCCAAGACTTTCAATCAATACAGAAAAAAAGTGTTACAAAAAAATGATTAAAAAATTGTTTTAAATTTAAAACTTAGAATATACAATTTAATTTCCTTTAAAGTTGATAAAATAAAAAGTGTTTTCTAAAAACCTCATGAAGTGCATATTTTATGAAAATAATCGACGTTACTCAAACACGTGAAAGTATAAATTATTGTGGCAGATATTTAAGGAAATATCGATCAGGCGCATTATAGGCACCTACGTGAACAGCCTGTTCATTTATTCATTCATACATTTAACTAAGCAAAATGCAAATTTGCATACTTACACTTATCATAATTTATCATTATTCAAAATATAAACCTCGTTAGCGACAATTATTATTCATATTCTATAAACCTTTAAAGAAAGACGCGCGATCAAAACTCGAAAGACAGAATCATTGAAGCACCTTTTGGCACATGACCTACATAAGTGACGAAGCTGATCGCCAGACACAGGAATTTGGATTATCAGTAAAGATTCAAATAATTTGCTGTCAAAACTATAGTAGGATGGCCGCCGCCACCGCGAAGAGATGTAGGTCGTCACGGAAAGCGCAGTTCCTCAAAAGCTATTAAAGCCTCGTTGGGGCCTCCGTGGCTTGCGCGCGATTCCCTAATTACACGTACGGCTGCACACTCCCAAACTGCACGCGGTAGTGGGAGCTCACATTTTCCAAAAATAGCGACAGCGAAAAAAACGATGTTGCTCACGTACAAAATGACGCTAAAAAATAAAATTTGACGCTCAATACTTAGGGAACTTTGCGAGAGCTTTGGAGATGAATAAGTTGGATGTCGAGTCATTTGAGCAAGATGCAATTGCACACACGTAAAAAAACGACGTGTATAAAAAAATTATTTGCATTTTGAATAAAAAAATAGTTTGCTAAATTTTTTTAGAGAGATACTATAATAATAATAATAATAGAAAAGCTACACTTTCAGCTTGGGGCTATTAATTTTAGATCAATAACTAAGCACTGTTACGTTTATCAAAATGAATAGTTTCAAATCCGAAATAAACTTTCATAAGCGATCCGGAAAAGAAAAATAATCTCGTGACCGTATTCACTGAATTATATAAAAAAGTATCCCTTAATCTAAATATTTTTTGCGAGCACTAAAGCTCTTCTCCATGAATTGGTGCTATTTCGGAAATGCCAAAAAACACTTTGCAAAAGCGGGTGTCGGGGAAAAAGCGAGTTAATCTAGATTAGCCGTAGAGTAAAGCGTGAAATAAACGCGCGAGACTCCGGGCTCTCTGGGCTGCCGGCGGGCGCGATAGCCACGCAAACGTATAGACAAAAAACGCGCGTCTGCCTAGGGTTGTGGGGCGCGGCGTGTGTTGCTTCGTCGCCGCTACACGAGATTTCCTAACCAAAGGGGGCTGCCCCCGAGAGCTGAGAGAGCTGTGTAGGAAGAGGCTCTTCTCTCTCTTGCTCTCATGCCACGCACGCTCTCCGCTAGAGGTGCATCGATCGCCGGCTGCGCTTGTATGTCTCTCTCTTTCTCTCTCCCTCTCTCGCTCCTTTTCTATAGAGAATTTTCTCATCGTCGCGCCGATAAACGCTCTTGCGGTCGGAAAAGCCGCGAAGCGATTTTATTTAGCCGTATACTCAGAGAGGCTGACGCGCTCACTCTGTATATTGAGCGAAAACACGCACGGCAGAGCTAGAGGGATACAGACGCTCACTAACGCGCGCGCGCACACACACACGACACACACACATATGCTCGTGACAGGGAGAGGATGGCTAGCAGCGCAATGCACGTGATTGTACACGCGAGTGCGATTGAGAGACGCGAAAGAGAAAAAAGAATGGCTTTGTTTTCGTCTAAACGATAAATGTATGTTGAAAGGAAAAACGAAATGTTGTATGAAAATTTGCGTTTGTTTCTTGAAAATACAGCGCAGTACCGATAAAATATGGTTATTGATTTTGTAATTTTTAGCTACAAATTATGATTACAAACTCAAGCGAGGGCCGCGTTTTAATGGGGACTGTTAAAGATAAGAGTTTATTATAGACACGTTGATACACAAAAATTAGTTGATTGCCATTAGAGATTCTCTCGTCGTCGTTGTAGCCGTAGACGTCTATAGTCCTTTTCTTTGTCCACGCTGTGGAGACGAAGACGTACAAAAAAGTAATCTAAAAGGATGTTGGCGCCATCGTGCATATACTTTGGCGCAAGGAAAAGATATGGCTCTGGCTTGGGGGAAAGCGCTAAATAATATCAGCAAAACATAGTTTTATTTTCGACCGTGACACTTTTATAGAAGAAAGTTTCCGTTAAATGAGCATATGCTTTTTCTATTTATACAAGACTCTGAACAATAATCGATATATCTCGAGGGCTTTGAGATAAAATTCAATCCAATCGTCAAAATCAATCTAAAGAAATTCTAGGCCAACAATTTTCTCCAAACACGTGTAACTCTACAAAGATCCTAGTAGATGTAGAAGGGTAGTAAAATGCATGCAACGATCAGCGTAATACTTGAAATGTCAATGCGCCTTGCGCTTAGCTTAGGTAAAAGTTAGAGCGGATCCGCGGCGGCGCTCCGTACACAAGCAGAAGCCGCTCAATCGCGAAATCTATAGAGGCGCGCGGCCGCGAACACGCGCGCGAGAAAGGTTTCACGGTCACATGTGCGCTCCAGTCGACGACGACAAATCTAATAATTCCCCGCGAGTCTGAGCTCTCGGGGCCTCTTTCTCTCTCTCTCTCTCTCTCTCTCTTTCTCTCTCGGTCACTTGCGGGCGTATATCCTGTTGCGCGTATTTAGGTGGCTGAGAAGGAGGAGAATGTTATAATACTGCTAGTCGGGCTGAGAACCTGGATTAAAGGGGTCTCCGTGATGAGGAAGTATCATAGCTAAAGGTTAATGATGTGCTTACGGTATTAGTTGCGTGTATACATAAGTCTTCTTTCAGAGACATTTTTGTCGTTGTTACAAGCTTTCAATGAATCTGTAAACTTTGTCTTTGTAACAAAAAATACTTCGTAAACACTTGTGCTCTAATGAATCTCTAATTTTATAACAAACACATGTTGAAAATATCATTAAGTCTCATGTGGTAACATTTAAGTATTTCTAAATCATTTATCAAACCAAAAATTTAGGTCTTGGGGTACAAAATTTCATAGATCTTCAAAATTCAAAAATACCTGGAAAATATAATGATAAATTAACTAACATAAATATAAAAATAGTTTCCTCAAAAAAAATATCTCAGTTAATAAAAACATAAAGCAACATATATTTATGTGTACACATTGTGGACATACCTTTTCTTTGTTCATCTTTTTCTACTCAAATGACGACGTCTATATGTTAACTTGATTTGTATCAATTTGTAACCAAAATAATGATAGCAAACTCGGAAAACTTTTTAAATAAACATCGAAATTTTAAGCTTCACATTTATTTTAGAAATGCCAATCCTTCTTAATAATGGCATGAAAGTATGTACGTACTGTCAGTATGATACGAAACGAGTTGGAATTTCAGATTTCTTCAAATAGAGACCTTTGAAAAGCTTGATACTAGTAGGTATGAGTAAGTCTTCCCGTGGTCAGCTCATACCGTCATTGCCGCTTCTTTATCCGCAATTCGATAATATAACTAAAGTCGCTGTTTATCCATCAGCTAAGAGTATACAGAGCGGTTTTCGTTTCGAGGAGAAATAAATTATTGTCAGCACTTTTTTGTCTACTTTACTTTTTCCTGCTTTACATCCTCTGCGTAATTCCGAATATAAATCCATTTTAATTTTGAAATGCTCATTTATCTTTTCTTTTTCTTTTTCAGGGAAAAACCTCTACAATAATGAACACGTAGCAATTAAAATGGTAATAATTTTTATAGTTTATTTATTTATTAAGTAATTTTAAATGCCGATCTTTGCTTTATTCCATTACTTTTTTTAATGTTAATAAATTTATTTTGATTTTCAAAAGAATTTTTAATATTCTAAATATCTATTGTATTGTAATTAGATCTATACTCTGTTTTGAATGTAAATGTTTTATTTTTACCAGTTTTATCATTAAATAAATTAACAGTTGCATAAAGCTAATTTTTAATAAAAAATGTAACTTTGTAACAATTAGAAAAATTATAAATGATTATCGGCATTGAAATTTACTTTTAAGTAGCATTGTTTTGAAAAGTAAAAAGTTTCTAACTCTTCTTGAACCGACTGTTGCAGGAACCAATGAAGTCGAAGGCGCCGCAGCTTCACTTGGAGTATAGGTTTTACAAATTATTAGGTACACAGGGTGAGTATTGCGTTAATCGTGCCGGTTGCGTGAATCGCACTAATAATCGGCCGACGAATGACAAATACTTACTGTCTGACAATGCACGTACAGAAGGCGTGCCGGAAGTTTATTATTTCGGGCCATGCGGCAAGTACAATGCGTTGGTGATGGAACTCCTTGGTCCTAGCCTCGAAGATCTCTTCGACCTTTGCGGGAGAAGATTTACCTTAAAGACCGTCCTCAACATTGCCACGCAACTCGTAAGTCTTCGACCGGCCTTGCGCTGCGGTCTACCCCGCTATTTCCGGAGCACCCTGGTTTCACTTGTCTGAGCTTGCCACGAAAACCGGTTCTTTTACGTATATACAGCGACTTTTTGCCGTAGAATTCGCGGTTCGCTGTAAAATGAATCACCTTTTAATTCATTTGAAAGTTTTGGAATGTACGTACCTTTTGGGGAACGGAAGCTATAAAACGTAAAAAGCTGCTTGATTTTTTTTTTTAAAAACATCCACGAATCACATTAAACCTTGTCAAGTCTATATCAAAATTCAGATAACGTAGTCGAAATCCTGAAGTAAATTTTAAAGCCTTAGAAATTTCTATTTAAAAGCCTTTTTCTCAATCTACGTAACGTACGTCTAATTAAAATCTTGTGTGATTCTGATTGAAGTCGGTGCTCTGGGATATGCAACCAACTTCCTGTCACACATATGAAGTTGCTTAATTAATCCTTCTTCTTTGTGACACAGCTCCATAGGATAGAATACGTTCATAGTCGGCATCTCATATACCGGGACGTAAAACCGGAGAATTTCCTCATTGGACGAAGTACGACCAATAAGGAAAAGATCATTCACATAATTGACTTCGGACTAGCCAAAGAGTACATAGACCTGGAAACCAATAAGCACATACCTTATCGAGAACATAAAAGTCTGACGGGTACGGCACGGTACATGAGCATCAACACACATCAAGGCAAAGGTTAGTACAGCGCACCCTTAATCTTTGCTAATTTAACCCTCTCTGTAATAAAGTAATTCTGCCTAATAAAATTTATTTTTATATTTTTGCATTTGTCTTAATAAATAATATAATGTGTATCAAGTTTACAAAAAATCTTTTCTGTTTTTGATTTATAAATCTGTAAGTGTTTTAGATAATTAAAAAAAGTTCTAATAATGAGTGGTGATTACTGTTTATCACCGTTGAAAAAAATGACTATATTTATTTTCTGAAGGTATGATTCAATTTTCTCTTAATTGCTTATAATAACTTCATGTTTAAAGGACCACATTCCATCGCATCGTACATTTACTTCTTTACATTTATGTCAATTATTGCTTATTACATAAAAAATCACATTTTGAAAATTTAAACATAATCGCATATAAGTTTAATTATGTAAATCTGTGAAAAATTAACGATTTTAATATTGACACGTATACATTGCAGAACAAAGCCGAAGAGACGATCTCGAGGCGCTTGGTCACATGTTCATGTACTTTCTGAGAGGCAGCCTTCCATGGCAAGGACTGAAAGCCGACACTCTGAAAGAACGATATCAGAAGATCGGTGATACGAAACGCGCCACGCCAATCGAAGTGCTTTGCGAAGGCCATCCCGAAGAGATGGCCACGTACTTGCGCTATGTGCGCCGACTCGACTTCTTTGACACACCGGACTATGAGTACCTGAGAAAGCTCTTCCAGGATCTCTACGAAAGAAGGGGTTTCGTCAACGACGGCGAATTCGACTGGACGGGCAAAACCATGGTGGGTCCCAAACATTCGAGAATGGATCACCCTAACCCCCGATAGCATGTCCAATTATTTATTATCCATAACCCTCGAATCGTGATTCTTTTAACCACACACACATACACGGTGTCTGACTATTCTCAAAGTGTCTTACAATTCACATCCACCCTACCGTTGATTTTCATCTTTTTTAAAATAACGTGTCTTACTGATTGAAAAAAGCAACAATAAACTCTTTTTTACTCTGAGCATGCGCATGAACTTTTTGAGGCGAAAAAATAACGAGCGAAACATCTTGAAGCACTAAGGTTTGTTAATAACAGTCAATAAGAATAGAAAGATGAAAGGCACAAGGTGCACGTTTTAAACGAGCCCCTGAGTGAATTTCACTATTGCTTTCCTCTCCAATAAGTACGTTTTGGAAATAGTTTGCGTGGAAATAGTTTACTGAATTTTTCAACTTTGCATGCCGCCCAACAATGTACCGTCCTCTAGCCACCGAACTTTGCACAGCTCAGAGCACTAAGGGAGGCCCTTCCATCGTTTGTAGAGAAAACTAAGTCAGATAAGGTTGGTAGACTCTGTCAACTTTATACTTTCCATAGGAATGTCACAGCTTCTCGCTCGTTCACGCTGTACTTAGTTCAAAGTAGTACACCCGTGTAACAAGTATGTTATTAGTACATTGTGATTTCTTAGTAATAACTTATCATAATTTATATTATATTATAATTAAAAAAATATTTATGTTCCAAAATTTATTATTTATAATTGATGAATTTCATAATTTTTACAGTCAACGCCGGTGGGATCATTACAAACAGGCCACGAAATCCTTGTGTCACCCAATCGAGACAGACATCTTACAAATTATAAGGTAAATATCGTAAAGTAAAACTGCTAATACGAGTTTCAAAGCAGCATGTAACTTTGTAGACACACACATACACACATGATTTTTTTTATAATTTCTTTTGATTGTAACAATAACCGCATGAGAATCCAATGAATTGAGATTGAAAAAAGTTTGAAAAATTTCTTTCTATGAGCTAAACACTTGTATTGATGCGCGAGTTTTTTTGAATTTTGTTTGTTATTAATTTAACTCCACAAAAGCCGGTACAAAAAATAATGCTTTTAAAGATCATATATCTTAAACGAATGCCTTTTTTTATTGCACTGAAAATTACGAAAAATCCTTTTGGATTTAAAGGAATGCGATGATTTTGAGGAAGATACGATTCTCATGGTGGATGAAGTTTGTTGCATGGAGATGCAGGGCAACTACGTAAGCTCATTGAAAAAAAAATAATCAACGGTGTCAAAAGTAAAAAAATAGAATAGCTTCGCTTTATATAATGTACAGTTACATTTATTTATTGTTAGATAGACAGTAAAAGCATAGGTAGATCATGAAATTAGTTTTCGGTGTATCTGTGTGGAGCGTGCTAGTTACTTCTTTCAAAAGGCCATTCGGCAAAATATCATACACATTCAAATCTTTAAATTTTACACAATATTTCATATACGTGTTTATTTGATCATATCATTTTATTCAGTCCAATAATAAATACGATATTAAAAGAGAAACTTAACAACTTAGTAAATTTGATTTGCTGTTCATCTTTAATTAATTAATCAACTCTGCCTGAATACTTCTGTTATGATCACAATCTAAACATACCTGCAAGGAAAAAATACGCTGATTTTTAGATGGAAAAACTTAAACGTTAAACACCTTCAAAAAAGTTAACGATGTCGAAAATACTTTTATATTATTTGTCACTCGCGCGTCGATTACGTTAAATAATGGTACGAACAAATAAACTGATATATTCATAATTTTTTTTTAATTATTAACTCGTACCGATTGCGACGCTGCGTCGTGTTTATTATTCCTTCAGGACGCGGCTGGCGGCGGGGTGGGAGGAGGGGGCGGTAAAGGGGTGGGTGCCTCGTGGCCTGACACAGTCAAGCAATCGGGCGCCGGTGGCACCTTGACACCCGCCGACAGACACGGCTCCGTGCAGGTGAGTCCCATGTTATCCTCTTCAGTTCCGTCACACCTACATACATATACTTTCTCTTTTGCATACTTATTTCTATCTCTATCTACTTTTTCTTTTTCGTACGGTCGTTTCGTTTAGTTGATGAAGATTGGTCAATCTGTTATACACCTACACTTATATTACGGTCAAATTGAAATATTTCTTCGAAAAATTAATCACTATATTATCTTTTATTTATTTTCTTTTAGTTATTAAATTTTATTAAGTTTAGTTTCATAGTTTCGTTAAGAATGCACCTTCGGCAGGGTAGAACTTAGTTATAAGTCTGTTAGAGGGCTTTTATTTTTTTACATAGTATTAAAAATTTATTAACTAAGATACGTAAATTATTATATATTATTATATTTTTTCATTATTATTTCAGTATAATACCGATAATGATAAAACGACGATTTAGTCTGTTTACTCCGGTTATTTGATGAATGATGCCATTGCATTTGTTAGGCACATATTCCTTAAAGCTTACATATACATTATTCTACATTATTCTTAAAATCTGTCTAATGTAAATCAACTAACGACTTAGTTAACAACAAGTCAAAATTTATATTTAATCTTTTTTAAAAATATCGTAAAATTTAATTACAATTTATATATGAAATTAATAACTGAAATTCTTTAAAGTTAATGATAGTATAAATGGATTGATATTTTAACTTATTTTATGATGATTCAAAGTTTTATATCGATTATTTTTTTATACCCAATCATATGTTTATTTAGTATTTTCATCTATTATTTTCATTTTTTGGAGAATGTAACAAAGTTTTTTCGTTTTTTATAACATTATTGTAACAGACAAACCTTTAATTCATATCTTTTATAAAAAGATTTCAAATGCATAAATTTACACTTATATTTTATTTATCGTAAATTAAAAATTTTTCGTTTTTCAAAAAATTTTTTTTTTTTTTTTGGTATTATAAATTTATAATATCTGAGCATCCTTTTATCACAAAAATCAAAACAATTCCCAAAATGTGAAATTAATCCATCGATTTGATCAAGAAAAAAGTTAACAAAAACTAAAATTAGACTAGAACAGAGAAGTTGAGGGTCTGTTAACTCTCTTTTATCTTTAATAATTAAAAGTCATCCTGCAATTACTGACTCTAATCTTGACCTTTTATTTCAATATTATTTTATTTTCTATTCTTTTTTAATTTTTTATTTGCAAATTAGCTGCTCAGGGATTGCGATATAGGAGATTAATATTTTTAAAAAGAGCTCTCTTTTAATTAGATACAAAAATATATTTCTTTATTGCCCGAGAGAATAAAACATTTATTTTTTTCTAACTGCATAGAAAAAGTGTTTTCTTCCCTAGGTACAATAATGTACTATATAAACAGTTAGTCATCATCTTAGATGTGATTATCACATTCATCAAGATAATTACTTTAAGCTCTAATAGCATTCTAAGGAATACATTATAAATTATAATTATTTTTATACAAAGATAACGGCGCTTACCATAAACGTAATTTTTTATTGAAAGTAAAGTTTTTTTTATTAAGACAATATCGATTCATAAATTTTGTTTGGAATGTTAATTTTACAAAATAAAAAACTTAAATATGAATATACAATATTTTTATAAACGCAATTATTATTATTGCTAAATTGTTTTTTTATGTGCATAATTCATGCGAAATTATTAACATAACTATATGAGAATTGTATGAATGCTGTTTAAACTTGGAAAATTAAATTATGGATCCCACTAAAACAAAATTGTAAGGAAATATATATTATAAAGTTGAACATTATACTTCTTTGCAATTTATTGTATTATTTAAAATTTAAAATTTATTAATTACATGAATAAGTAAAATATTGATACAAACATGTACATTGTATAGCCATAGTAAAATATACTTATGTATAAGCGAAGACAAAAACTAGTCAGTTTTTACATTGTGCTTTTTTTAGTTTTTGCTAAAGCATGTAAGCATTGTTGTGTGTTATTTTTTACTGATTACTAATTAATAATTATGTTTAGTTATATTTCTATTAGTTTACTGCAGATGAACAAAACATAAATAGATTGTAAAAAAGCGAAGTAATATTTTTTGTGCAGTTTTTATTTACAATTTCACTTTCTAATTCTTTTTTCTGTTTTAATTTTTCTCATCTTTTCAATTTTATTAACAATGTACATATAAATTTCGTAGATAATATTTACTGTCATAGCGGAATAAAATCCTGGATTTCTTAATTAATACAATTTAGCCATTTAAGAATTCAGTAAATTTTCTAGCTATGTCAGCAAAAATATTTTTCTGTAAAGCATAAATTCAAGTCAGTATACCCTTCAAGTCAGTAGAATTTCTTAAACTTGTAGATATTAATAATTGTTAACTAAGAATTAAAATTTATAAAAGCTTGTTTAAAAATAAAATAGTTAGTAAAAAATAAAAAATTTGCTTGACAGGTTGTATCCTCGACAAATGGAGAATTAGCAAATGATGATCCAACAGCTGGTCACTCCAACACACCTATAACAGCACCTCCAGAAGTGGAAATGATAGACGAAACCAAGTTAGTATACATTTCTAATTATTTTATTTTTTCCTCTACTTTTGTTAATATTTGTATTACATTCACGTAAGATGCATGAAAATTTTTTTCATTGTTTTGTTTAGCTTTTTTAATTTAACATAAACAATTCAATTTTATTTTATTAAGATCTATTTCTTTTATAAAATAAATAAATTCATTTACAAAATTACAAAATTATGTGAATTCAGTGACTCTATTAATAGCATTATCAAGCTTTATTTATATTCAACTTTTCGATCAACTCTGTGCAGAAATATTATGACTATCTAAAAGTAAAAATTTTGCTATTGAATTTATATTATTAAATTGTTATAATCAGAGCAATATTTAGATTAATGATTATAAAATTGGTTAAAACTATTATATTATTATTATTATTATTATTATTATTATTATTATTATTATTATTATTATATCTAATAATTAGTTTAGTTGTAATAAAAAGATAAATTATTATTTATTACATATTATTATTACCTTTTTTATAGCAATTATATTTACTCAAAGTATATATTAACTTTTGATCACGTCATATTATTTCTTTTCTCTTTTTTTTTTAGATTGCTGAAAGTAGTACGATATGTTAATGTTAAGGCTGTACACGAGGCTTATAAAAATGTTTTAAAAACATATACCTGGCCTGTACAAAATTTTCTTTTAACTAACATTGTAAAAAAGATAAGAAATGGACCTGATTTCAATCCATTTTGAATCAGATAATATTTTCGAATGCTTTAATACTTTATCATGACGCTAAATGAAAAATATTTTTTTCTAAACGAAATTGTTTATAAAATGATCATAAATTGATTTTCAAGTAAATTATTTGTAAAAAAATCTTAATTTTTACTGTCGCCTTCCCCAGACGTTTTAGTTTTTTGTTCAAGATTCAGAAAGGCATTTATACAATAAATTATTGCATTCTCTATCTTTATTATTGTTTCTGTTATTCTGTGTATTATTCACTATATTATTTTGAAACGGATCTTCTTTAATATAAATTTACAAATAAATTAAATTAAATTAAATTTATCTGCTTTAATATAATCCTACTGTAATATAAATTTACTTAAAAATTTTGATCGCAATAGAAATATTGTAATGACAATAAATGATCAACTATTATTATTTTTTTGTTTTATTAACTTTTTCCTTATCTTGTCAAGCACATCCGTTTCAAAGTAAATAATTATCATTAATCCTTTTCTATTTCATTCATGCACATAAGCCTGCAGAATATTCGTATTTCGGTTAATAAAAAAGAAAAATGTGATGCAACGATAGAACAGTCGCATGGCTGTACGTTCACGCTTCAAGTACGTTAAGTCTCTTCATCTCTTGCACGTTCTCGCACGCAGCTTTGTTCTACTATTATGTCTTTGTCGGCCTACTTATTTGTCTATCTCCTGTCACTTTTTTTCGAATTCATCTTTATCCATTCGCATGTGCTCGCTGCTGAGTGAGCCAAATAGAAAGATAAAGCCAAAACATAAAAAACCGCGCAGCCAGAGAAAACGATTCTAAGTCCTATTAGTATTTGCTTAATTTCCAGATGCTGTTGCTTCTTCAAGCGAAAGAAGAAGAAAAGTGGCAGGCAAAAATGACTGACCGTGTCGGTCGGTCTTGGCGGCACCACAGTACAGTGCACGGGTATTAATGCCGGGGGAGGAGGCGGAAATAGTGGCGGCGGAGGCGTTGGCGATTTAGGAACCGGCGGCGGCGGTGGCCATCACCATTACAGTCAGCATGCAGTGGATCGAATTGCCGCGGGGGCTAAACGAGGACTGATTGTTGGTGGCCTGGGCCACGGTGGTCACGGTGGCGACCTAGAGCGTGAGGCCATCACTTTGTTGCACGCCAGTAGTCACTCAGCCTCTCGCGACTCGGTGCTGCATACGACCATCACCCTCACCCCCACACCCACACCACCGCCTTTGTCCAATTAAATTTGACACGTACACACACCGAGTATATGATGTGATGGACATTCACTCACCCTCTCTACACATGCGCCCTTCACTACCACTCCAGCCTATACCCTCCCCCGGAAAATAAGAGCGAGAGAGGATAACACCCATGAGTAACACCAACCAGCGCCAATTCTTGATTGAACACGATATACAACACTCTTGAGTACACACAGCCATCGCATAACTACCGCGGATAACGCTACTGATCCAGAAATATTAATATTATCATCCTTATTATTATCATTATGATTATGTCTATTATTATTATTACTACATGATTCTTCTTATTTTATTTTATTATTTTTATTATTATAATAATTATTATTATTAATTCATCATCGTCTTCATGATCATTGATCGACATTATAACTTGATACCCATATGCCTCTCCCCCATCGTTTACAAGGTCATTGGTCTGTTATCATTTGTCGTTGTCGTCGTCACAGTAATCATCCCTAGTGCGAACTGAACGCGCTTGGGATGTTAAATGAATTGTTGAGAAAAAGTAGCTTAATTATCTGTGCGACGAATAAATGCTTCTTTACGACGTAATTATCTTGCGCTTCTCGAGATAGAAAGTATATATACATACGGAACAAATTATGACTGGTTATTGTGACCACAAAGAATTTTTCGATTGACACGACTCACTTAACGGGCTGAAAAAATAGAGAGAAAAAGAGATTTCTCTTTGATGGAAAAATTTCTTTAAGGAATTGAAATGTAAATGTTCTCGTGAGAAATAAAATGAAGATTTTTTCGATTTCTCGTATATTTGTTGATTTGACTTGTATTTAAGATATGAATGAATTATTTTACATAAAGCGCGAAGTTGGAAACCGTAGTGATTTATTTTTTTTTCTTTTATTATAGAAATTTTCCCATCCAAACTTTTTAAAACGAAAAAATCATGTTTCGAATTTAAGGAAACAGAACAAACTACTGCGATCATAAACTGTACTAAAAATACTAAACTTGCGTTGAGAATGTGATAGGATTATATGGGCTCAATTTTAACGTTTTTTTTCTGTTTCGAACTACACTTTGATACCATTGACTACATCGTATTGTTAACATTTGCGTATTATATAGATTAAACAAAATTTGATGCAAACAAATTTTGCCTTTTAGAAAAATAATTGATCGAATGGTAATTACATGTTTGAATAGTTTCTCGTCCAGAAACTTCTTAATTAATTTTATGGAATCGACTCGATATATGCATTATGGAGGCTTTATTAACGCTTATGACTCTAAAAAATGTTATATCATTTCATACATCAATCAGTAGTTGGCTTATAAAAACAATGCTTCGAACATACAATTATAGTACTGCCTTGATAACAATGTACGTGAAAAGGAAATTTTTGCACGAAAAAAAATCACAAGTACGACTAGTGATACACTTTTGAAGAAGTGTTATTTGTATAAAACAATTATTCAACTTGTCACGAGCGTATATAATACCTACATAATGGTGAAACACCTTTAGGGCTAATGTACCTATTGTAATAAATTGCCTTTTATAGATGTCTCTTTATAAATCGAGTCCATGCAAACAACTGCGGTTTCTCCGAAAAAAAATCTACCAGGATATTCATGACTCACCCTATGATATGTAAAGAGAAAATTAATTAAATGATTAAAAATTGAATAATGTATAAAATTAGACAATTAATGGATTTTATCGAGAGGCCCAAAAGTTGTTTTACGTATTTTGTACATATTTAAGTTTCATTTTGAGATTTTGTGGTTGCTGCATGGAATTTTTAGGACGTTTAACTTTCTATGATAGCCAGAAAGTGTATCAAAATGTAATTACTATAATTGTCAATATCATTATGATTATAATTACTTAATTTATGTACATAAAAAACGAAATTCTTTTAGATTAATTGATGGATAAAAATTTAGGATAATTATTGCCTAAGAATGTTATAAAGCGGAGAGCGGTATGCATCTAGATAACGCGAGACTGAGTAATCTTACAGGACCATAAAAACGCAGTTTAAACTAAAACAAAAATAACACATCCATTTTTCACCTCGTATGTAAGATGAGATACTTTTACGTTACTACGTTTCATGTTTTTTATTAAATACGAATCATTTTAATTTTTACGAAATTTAAAAATACATACGTTTTCGAAAATGTACACCTCTCTCCCCTTTTTTTCTTAATCTTTATACATACGTACACGTAGTAAGCTGTGATTGGTTCTGGATGTTAATTTTTAATAATTATGTTCTTATGTTATTTAACGAATAATTTACGCAGAAGTCGAATTGTTCTATGTGTAACACTGACAGAACAGAGGCACATACACAGCGTAAAGTCGCTTTGTGTATCCTTGTAAATAACGTCGTTGTGTTGCAGATGCTTAAAAAGTAAAAAAGTCGCTACGAAGCATCGTGCGTATTTTGTTTGCGAATCGGATCTCAGTTTCCCTTTTCCTTTTTTAATATTGTACTTTTTTTTGAATTTTTTTTTAACAAAGTTGCCTCGACATGTGTTCCAAGAGAACAGCTTCCCTTTTTACCGAAATTATCATCAGCGTCAAGAAAGAAAAATCATAGTAATACTTTCATGAAGAAACGAGGCGCATTAAATTATTTCAGTGTATTATTATCAACTTACAAAAAAGTTATTCATAACTTTTAAATGTGGTTTTTTTTTGATTTACGATTTTGATACCCTTGTTCCTTTCTCCTTTTATTTAAATTTTAATCAATTCAAAGTTATAATTTCGATATTTATTAAATTACCAAGATTATTGTTTGTAAAAAAGTATTTTAATCAATTTCTTATTATACAAAACAAATATTTTTCAGTCCATATTTTATAATGTACATTAAATAGCATTAATTTTCTTAGACTGAATGTCAATAGTTTCAACAAGTCCTTTACCAAGGATATAAAAATCTTCTATCATTGCTGATACGTTTAAAATTAACTTCTTTTTATCATTCAGCTTCTTACAATATGTTTCGGAAACCTTAAAGTCTTTCTCTTGATGAGCTTGAGGCTTCAATAATACTCCTATAATGTTACCACCATAAGTATCATGAAAAAATAATGCAAAGTCCTTGTATATATCCTGTAAAAAGAAAAAGAATTCATAAAAGTTTTTCCTAGATTAATTAGTTACTCAACTTTGTAATGTCAACGTTATTTTCATTTCTTTAAGTAGACAAATTTGGAAACCAACATTTAATTGTTTTTAACAGTTTTATACCCTTTCAATTATTTTATAAAAAAAAATTTAAATATTATTTAACTTTTTAACGAAAATGAAGACGTATAAACTCACTCTCATTTCTTTCAAATACTCTGCTACTGGATCGAACGCAATGATAGGTATCTTCATCTTCGAGTGCTCTTTAAATGGATGCAGAGTATTAATGGATAAATTGTTTCCAATGTGTGTAGCCTCGTACCTACGTGAATTCAGCGAATCTTTTAGTTTTATTAAGCAGTCGTATGAACCCAGAGGTGGTTTAAATAGCGGATCACAGCAGATTAAGTTATTATTAAAGAGCTGTATTTCCACTAGCCTGAGTGACTCTTTCGCCAACGCGCTGATGCGGTTCAAGATTACTAAGTTCGGTGCTTTCCTCGTCCACATGCTTGACTGTTTGTCGTACGGGGTGGAGATGAACAGTGTCGGAAGCGTGTCACGCGATGTGCCAAAAAGGTTTTCCACTTCTACGATTTCTTCACCTGTTATTAGTAGATATTAGTTGTTTGCGTATGCACTTTATATTAAAAGTGGCTAAAAATTTTAGCTTAAAATTAAATTATGGTTATTGAATATATGTCTTTTAATTGAAGGCGTTATATTGCAAAACAAATTTCATTGTGCATTTACATGTTTATAAAATTTAAAATAAATAATTATTTATTAAAATTAATGGAATCATTTTTTTTATTAGTTTCATTTAGCACGTACGACTTCAACATATATAAATCGAATTATTTTAGAATGTATTAGTATTGTTAAAATGTTTAAATTCATTCATCAAATAATGCTATAGATGAAGTTGTAAAAGATAATAGAATACTCACGAGTCAACTCATTATTGAAATTGACGATTATTGGATCGGTGCTCCAATGCTCGCGGGCGAAAAACTCAAGGAACCTGAGAAAGGCCACTTGTGGCGCGTTAGTCAGCTTATATGGATCGGAATTGAGATAAAGCGAGGCCATGAGCAGCTCGACGCCGATATCCGGCATGAGAGAGTCATCGATGAGCTGGGACGCGAGCCAGCGTTTCGCCAAGCAACAGGCTGGCCCAAACGACGGATGCTGGCAATGCAAACTATAACAGGAAGGATGAGAGCACTAATTAGACGAGTTATTACATCAGGGATTGTTTGGTGTGTTAAAGGTGATTTGTTAGTACCTAATACAATACAGTAAATATAGATACAAATACTAATTTAACAAATGAGACATTTCTTTTGTTCTTACACTCGTTTGTTGATACTAATTTGTCGAGGCAAGTCACACTTGGTTTACAATCATATCATCCGTGATGCATTCATACGTTTTAAAATAATAATTAAAATAATAAAAGTTGAAATTACTCAAACTTTTGTTCAAACGTACCCATACAAAGCACCGGTAATCCTAGGCAAATGAAAGAGCTTTCCCTCTAATGCCAAAGATTCCTCATTGTCCCTGTATTTTATCACCCCATCTTCTCCAACTTCTTGTTTCATAAGACCGATCTCCTTCTGATGCGCAATCCTGAGTCGAAAAACAAAACCATCCTAAAATATAAAAGAACAAAAATAATGAATTATTTATGATCAAGAAATTATAATTACCCATTTTGCAAAAAAAAAAAAACAATTTTTATCTCAGTAATCTTGAATAATTCATTTCAACATCATTATTAGTTCTCACCTTCATAACATCAATATAATCTAAAGCACCATGAGCACGTAGCTTGTGCTGATTTCTCAAACATTCGGCGATTTGCACGTGAAAGGCAGCTTTAGTCATTCGTAAAGCTTTGAGATCGTCTGGCCACTTGCCGCTCGTTGACAACTGGACCGTGGCCTCGATTGGCGCAAGATACATAGGCGATTCCTCAAGACTTTTATCTTCAGGGAATATGAGATGATCTTTTCCATCGATGACGTTTTTTTCATCTGATTTACGAGTGCTCGACAAAGGTGGAAAAACATCGCTGTAGCGGAACAAAGGACTGCAACCCTGCACACCGTTTATTGAAAGTGGCAGATCTGTCAAGGAAGAAAGTTCCTTTTCGAGAGAGTTGAAAGCATTGATAGCTTGCAAAGATGCCTCTTCTGTACCATATTGGAACTTTGTTACTTTGATCTAGAACAAATTTTTTGCAATTGAAATAAATAAGGATTTTTAAATTTTTCTGTTAACTTTAAATAAATGTTAAATAATTATTGTCAATTACATATTTTGCACAATTTTAGATTGACTCCTTTAATCTGTTAGAGTTCTAGAATTGTTATCAATTTTATAATTATATGTTATAATTAACCGTGTAACTTACAAATTCATTTCTTTTATCACCATTGAATATTAAGTTATCATTTTTTTTTTAATAAATCAAGTTAATTTTTAATAAAAAAAAATATAAATAAATTTTATTGATTATACTATTTTTAGCCTGGTTTAGAATTTGTATTATTACATTTCATTATAAATTTTAGCTGAGAAATTTTATTAATTTTATTTTTCTGAAAAAATATCTAAAAAAAAGAATTATTAAATAATTACGTCGTTTATTTCTGATAACAGATTCTTTCATCTACAGTATATAAAACTGACATATTCAAACCTGTATAGACATCTATATTATTTTTATTAAATTTATAAAAACCAGTACCCTTTTTAATTGTAGCAATTCTTCCATTTGGTTAGAGAAAATGAAATAATGCCTTTGATCGAATAGTTTTAATTTCTCCTTGAATAAATATTTTACAATTTCTTTAGGTATATCTCGCTTTTGAGCAAGAGTTGCTTTTTCTTTAGCCCAAACAACAGCCTCGCAAATTGTTCCATCTTTAAATCTACGAAGCTCAGATTTATCGCCCCAAAATTTTCGAAATGATTCTGCCTAAATTTTTAAATAACAGATTAGAATACATACAAATTATGTAGATATGTAAAATGAAAAATTTAAGTGCTCTTACCTCAGGAAGATTAGCACTTGGCCCTTTTTCAATAATATTAAAAGAAAAGTCTGGATCTAAGAGTAAACCAATGTAAATTCTTTCAAGATCATCAGGAATTTTATCATTTACTTTCCACTCTTTTATTTTACGTGGTAAAACGCTTATTGCTGATGCTTTATTTCCTAATCCTTGTTTCAAGTACTTTAACATAAGTTTTAAAGCAAATACATACTTATTAGATCCATAATTTAATTTATCATTGGACTCAATATTTGCTTCTATAATATTTTCTAAAGCTTTTAAATTATATAAGCTGTAATCAATATTAAATAAATAAATAAAATAAAATTATCAAATTTATTGAATAAATTTTTAGAAGTAATATTATTATTACCAAATAATATGATCAAATGAGTTATAAAAAGGTACTTTTTGCATGAAAAGTATTTGAAAACTATTTGCTCTTGTATTATTTAAACATTCAATAGACATTTCTGCTTGATTTGAAATCCATTTGAATGTTTCTTTAAGTATATTTGCTGCGATGTTATGAAATCCAGTAGAATCAAGAAATACGCAATCATAGTATCTGTGATATTCAACTATTCGTTCATTAATTTTTTCTTCTTGGGAAAAAGTTATACCTTCTTTACTCCAATTTATTTTTGCTTGAAAAAAAAAGTTTATTTGTTTATAAATAATTTTTTAAGTGTGAATTATAGTAAATTCTTCAAAGAAATAAAATATGCACAAGTTGATCTCTGCGAACTATCCGTATTTATTTAGTTTGCCGACGTTTCGGAAGTGTTAAATTAACGTCCCTTTTTCTTTAATTTAATACATCCGAAACGTCGTGCAAACTAAATAAATACGGATAGTTCACGGAGATCAACTTGTCTACTTTATTTCTTTGAAAACTTTACCACACGAATAAATTCGTTATCTCAATATATTAAATTCTTTTAATACCTAAGTGTGTCCATGTATTTCTGACTATTTGGTAACTACTCATAAATGTATTTAATTTTTTTACAAAAAGTAAATACAATACAAACATTGTGATAACGTGGCCATTAAATGATTCAAAATTACTACAAAATTCTCTTTGTCTCAACCAGATTTTTAATAGAATTATTCCATCTCTTATATTTGGATATTCTTTGATCATTTTAACATTTTGAAGATTTGTTTTTAATGTAGTTAAATCTCGTAGTATCACACTATTATAATATGGTGTAGGTGGATTAATCACTAAAAACAAAAAGAAAAAATTTAATGTATATTGAAAAATTTTGCATAATTTTATATTTAATTTTTTTAGTTAGAAAATAAATTACCATCATCTTCATCTTCTTTTTTAAAAAACCATTTTAATCTCACATTATTCTTTTCTGGTGTAAATTTATTTATTTTAAAAGCAGTTTCTTGAACTACAACATGAATGTATAACACAATTGTTTTTCCTAAATCTCCACTTGGAACAATTTTTAGAATTGGATTCGAGTGACTTCCAACAAAAGATATTTTTTCTGCCAGTTCTTCGCTCATAATAGATCCTATGTAAGTTAAATACATAGATTTTTTTCGCATGTACCTATAATTTTTGCTATCTATTTTTTGAAATACGTTTTCTGGCATTTCTACTAATATGTCAATTGAGGCATCAGGTCCTACAACTGTATCTAATAAGTATGAACCACCTACTATTATATTTGAAGGTGGAGAAAATTTGAAAGTACCCACACAATCATTGGGTAACTGTTCCATAGGAACTTTAATATCGCAATTTTTAATGAATGCATCATTACTGAGCTAAAATAAAAATATTTTTTATTATTCCAAACCTTATATATAATTCAAAAAGAAAAACCTTACCTCAACTTCTTTGGTATCCTTGATTGCATTTATTTTATTTTTGAACTGTTCAAACCAAGTCTCAAATAACTTTTTGCAACTATTTTTTATTTTAACTGCATCAAGAACTTCTTCAATTTGTAATCGAAATAAATTAGAATGAAATAAATTTTCAGTTTCTCTAAGTTGATTGAGTTCTTCTACTGTTGGTTGTTTATATAAATTCTTCTCTAATTTTTCCTTCTTTTTTACCTTAGTGTCATCAGTAATTAGTTTTCGTTTTTTAGTACTTATTTTAATGACAGGTTCTTGTTTTTCTAATTCATCAGAGTCTACATCTTCTTCAGGGTCCATTTTCGTTGAAAGCACTTTCTTTTTATTTTCGATCATCTCAGAATATATTTTTGCAGCATTATCAATTAAAAAATTGTGAAAATGACTGTAGATCGTATTGCAAGTTAAGGTTATGAAAGCAAGTTTCTAAAAGTATATAAAATAGATGTAAGTAGTACCTTAAGGTTAACAGTAATATAATATAAACATTTTCCTTGATTTTTCCTTACTTGGTGCAAAATATGTCGTTATTTAATAACTTGTCAAGCTTCAAATATTTCAGCAAGTCTACTTTTTACGAAAACATTACAGTTTACAGTCGGCAAACAGACACACACGTGGTGCACGTGCATAAGAAAAAAAAGGTCTGTTCATCAATCAATCATTTGCAATCCTACTTGCTAGTTGCTGGGACTTGCGGAATTCGGAATACGAACTAAAGAACGTGAACAGACCGACAGACTGCAGTACAAATCAAGTATTCACATGGAGTTGTATCTTGTATGGTTGTGGCTGATGAGTCAGAGACAGTCACGAGCCACCCCACGGCACGGCTGGCGTATCTTCATGACCGGCGTATTTATTTGGCCAATGAAAATTAATATAAAAAAAATTAAATAAGATAAATAAATTTTAAGACTGTATAAATCTAAAACTTTATACAAAAGCATTTTTAACATGAAATGAAATGAATAAAATATTTTTTACTTCTGGTGTTTTAAGCTTAAAGTTAATCACATATTCAAATATGTGTTTTGTGACGCAAAGTGGTAACACTTGCTGAAACGATGGAACGTGGAACACTTTGATAGACTTTTGGTGTTCTGATTTGCAGACCTATTGCAGTATACGCAGAGAGGTTAGAGTTACAGGCGAAAATGTACTCGCGAATGAAGTGATATTTATTTTGCTGATAAAAAAACTTAAGGATAAGTGGCCAAAATTAAAAATCAACTGACGCAACTTGTGCGTCAAATATTGTAAATAATTCAATTTTATTAGAGAGAACTTCCACAATGTTAAGCAAAACAAAATTATTGCGCAACGTTGGCGCTCTTAGAGTAAGCGATTCTTTATGACATGCCGGTCAATATTTTATTTACTGTTTAAATTTATTTACTTTTTTTTACAGAATTGTATTGCTGCCAATATAGAATTTGGAAATGCTGGAACCTTATTTTCTCCTGTTCAAGTCAGAGAAAAATCAACTACACCACTTAATACAGTTGTTATGTTTGTTCCACAGCAAGAGGTATCTATTAATCTTTTAAATAAGATATTTTGTTTAACAATAATAAATGCTTTATTTCACAAGATTATTTTTTGTTATTTTATATATTTACTTGTTTTTAGGCATGGGTTGTAGAAAGGATGGGAAAATTTCATAGAATATTAGAGCCTGGTCTGAATCTACTTATTCCAATAGTTGACACAGTTAAATATGTACAAAGTCTTAAAGAAATTGCAATAGATGTTCCAAAACAAAGTGCAATCACATCTGGTAATAATGATTTTATAGATAAAAACTATAGGATTCTTGCAATATACATTTTAATATTAAATATTAATTCTTCTATAAAGATTTTTCTCTAATAATTTATTTAAGAGATTTATCTGAAAATTCTTTTTTAAACATTTGTATCTCTACTTTAAATATCAAAATTATGTCTTGTTATAATTTGTAACTTTGTTATTATTTACAGACAATGTTACTTTAAATATTGATGGAGTATTATATTTGAGAATAAACAATCCATATTTAGCATCTTATGGAGTTGAGGATCCTGAATTTGCTATTATTCAGTTAGCACAAACTACAATGAGATCAGAATTGGGTAAAATATCTTTAGATAAAGTTTTTCAAGAAAGAGAAGGCCTTAATGTTAGCATTGTAGAAAGTATAAACAAAGCTAGTGAAGCTTGGGGTATATCTTGCCTTCGTTATGAAATTCGTAAGTTGTCATTAATTTTCTAAACTTAAATTCTAAATTAAAAAAAGTTACATCTCATTAGTACATTAAATTTTATAGGTGACATAAGGTTACCCGAAAGAGTACATGAAGCTATGCAAATGCAAGTAGAAGCTGAAAGAAAGAAGAGAGCTGCTATTCTTGAATCAGAAGGTATTAGAGAAGCTGATATAAATATTGCAGAGGGTAAAAGAACGGCAAGAATTCTTGGTTCAGGTGAGTGAAGAAAATTTTGAGTTTTAGTCATGAGTTAATTTAGAACTAAATAAACTAATGTTATAAAATTATAGAGGCTGAAAAGCAAGAGCAAATAAACAAAGCTAATGGTGAAGCAGAAGCTATGCTGTCAGTAGCAGCTGCTCGTGCAAAGGGTTTAGAAATGATTGCATCAGCCTTACAAGTTAGGAATGGAGAAAATGCAGCCGCCCTTACCGTTGCAGAAAAATATATTGAAGCATTTGATAAACTTGCAAAGACAAATAATACTGTAATTATACCCAAAAATATTGGAGACATCAGTAGTTTTGTTGCCCAGGTAATAATAATATATGGAAAAATTTATTTTAATCTAAAAGAATGATAGTATAACTAATAATTCTTACAGGCAATGACTATTTACAAACATGTTTCACCAATAAATCAGCCGCACGAGCAGGTACATGAAATACCTAAATCTCAGACAAATCCCTATGAAGTAGAAGCTTCAGATGACACCTACGAGTATTTTAGCGACAAAGAAGAAGCTGAAAGTTACAGAAGAAAAAATCATAACAAGCACTCTCCAAAAACAACGTAAGGTACATTGTTATGATCCATCCACAATATAATTATAATTTAAATCATTTTTTTTTTATTATAATAGAAAACAAAATAAAAATTCGTTATGCTCATCTTACTGTTGTTGCTTGTAATAAAAAAAAAAAAATAAAAATGGGTATCAATATTTTTATTTGAATAAAATTGTTTGTTATTTGTTATTTTAATTTTTATTGTCAGACTTAATTACGAAATACAAATAGTAGAAAAGTTTTAGTTTATTAAGTAACTATTTTTTCTTTTTTGTGTGAATATTCACTTGAGGTACTGCAGTCGAGTATGTTTCTTGAGAAATACGGTTAATATAATATAAGGCAACAATTGAAAACAGAAAACAAGTTGTTGTTGCAACTCGATGTATTAAACCAGATGCCACCAAAGAAACAATTAAGGACATAAAAACTGTAAAATAAATAACTTTAGTTAATTAAGAAGTATTGTAAGTACAAGACAATAGAAACATTTAAACTTACCTTCGGGAAAAAGTTTTAGCTGAAATGATTTGCCAAATAATATGGCTTCTAAATTACCAAGGGCAGTAAGTAAAAAGAGAAATACTAAAGATCCAATATAGCCTCCTAAAACTATATGTAATTTGGAAGAAATTAACCAAGTTTTGTACATTTGCATCCCAGAAAATAGAAGCACCGTAAGAATGGATGACAGAATGAAGGAAACTTTACTGGTCACAGCTGCAACAATAATTTTGTTTAATTTTACCTATAGCTAAAATAAATTTTACTAAAAATTATGTTAAAGAACTGTTAAACCGGTATTTTTAGGTTATGACACGTATGAACGCTGATTAAGTTACTAACCCATGTTTTTGTGCTCCAAAAAAATACTCTCTTAATCCTTATAAAATAAGTTAACTCTATAATCACTATAGCTAATAAAGAGAGCTCTTTTTAAAATCAACAAATCAACAATCAGATAAACATAGTACGTTCTTATTTGTCCCCTGTATAGGACTATAGGAGTCCACTGTGCACCGGTATGATCCCGTGAATCGCGGCTATGTTCACACTATATATATATCTATATATATAAATGTATATAGATAGATCGGGTGGGAGTATATTAAAGTGAGTTTCGTGGGTTATCAATACCCGTTTCATCTCCACGCAGGCGTATAAGTTGTGTATGTGTGTGTGTGCATACAACGTTTCATACGCGAATCTAGGATATGTTTAGGTATACGTATGTATATATATTTGTGTCTATATATATATACTTACATATATATAGACATATATTTATGCGCACCCAATCAACAGTTTCTATAGCTTAATTGTTGCACGCAAATTTACACGCATAGTCATATATGACTACATCTGTAAAATGGCTATTATATTGATATAATACCTTGTAAATTAATATGCAATCGCACGCGGTAACAGTAAAAATAAAGTCGGAAAATGAACAAACGGCTAAGTGATTGGACCGGTGCAATACATTTTTCTCTGTGACTAATTAGAATTAGAATTGCCGTTTGCACAAATAGTACGCGTGAATATACTCGGTCGACGTTGGAAAAATAAAAAGAAATAAAACAATTTTTTTTATTTTGACCAGCTGTACAGTGCTTTCTAAATAATGTACGAAATCACAATATTATATCCTTCAAAGGTAAAGTCACTCAAGTTGAGTGGTTTTTGTTTAAGCGTAGCGAGTCCCACAACACAATCAATACAATTCCATTAATTAAGACGGGCAACTTTAATGTGCGCAACAAAATTTGCTAATTGACTTTGAATTTTAAAAAAATTTACAAATTTTGTAGCAATTCCTATATCTATAAATACTCGCTATATTAATTCATTATACTTTCAGCTATTCTTTTTAATTTAAATATCTATTTATAAATTCCGAACTCTATTATAAGATTCCGACTTTAATTGTCTGTCCTTAACTTTTTTCATTATCTGAGACACTAGAAAGATTTTCAATTTTGCATAATTGGTGATTACATGAAGCAGTGAATACAATATTCTTTTTATCGAATAATGAGAGCGTATAAATTTGAATGAATTTTTATATTAAAAAAATTGTCGCTTAATGTGCATGCAGTTTATTTCTTTTATCTGCCGTCCATTACGCCGTGCATTACATTGCGTGCTCGTGTACAATATAACTTTTTTTTGTTCTAATTTGCATTTAAAAATCGATTTTGCACTCGCGGGAAAATTAAATCTATATGTATAGGTAAACGTATTCGCTGCCGATGAAAAAAAAAAAAATTGTATATTTACTATGGTTTTAAAATCTCATTTCAAGCGAGCTATATTGTATTTTGTAGAATCTTATAAATGAGAGGAGGAAGAGAAATACATAATGAATCCCATTTAGAGCGAAGAAAAATTCAAATCTTCCTCATATTTTATACAAATCAGTATGGGGAAAAATATCCTCCGTTCGTTTTATCTGCGCGGACGAAACAAATTTATTCAAAATATTTTCATCCCCGCGGTACTAGTCAG
Organism: Eupelmus kiefferi; assembly: GCA_030522745.1. NCBI lineage: Eukaryota > Metazoa > Arthropoda > Insecta > Hymenoptera > Eupelmidae > Eupelmus > Eupelmus kiefferi. Next base: position 10,439 of record JAPYZB010000075.1, on the reverse strand, counting down.
ACGGTATAGATATTATATAGGTATTTACATATAAAAGGTACAAATAGTCAAAATTTCAAAAGATTAAAGTGAGCTTTGAAATAAATATGATTTTATAAAAGTCGATAGAAAGGAAATATTTCGCGATACTCAAGTTTATCCCTCGTTGGCACATTTACCATTTTCTTGCCCCGTCCCCCAGCCCCTTTATATTTGCAAGTATTTCTGATATCGTGTTTTAGGATCTTCATAAATCAAATTGCCGCGCATGCAAATCGAGCGGAAAGTTATAATGCTAGATACAAAAGAAGAGGAAATAGCTGTAATATAGAGAAAAACTTTTAAGACTTTTCGATAAATGTTTATTCGATATATTATAATATTTACATTTTTTAATTCGGAATATTGTATATATTAATTAGCGCAGATGAGGTCACTTTTTATTTGATTGCTCGATCGTCTCCTAAACATACTCTGTGCTACGATTCGAAATCGAATGTAAATATTTATATGTATATATATATATAATAAAAAAAGGTGAACGGAGAAGAAACGGAAGGACCGTTTTTTAAACAAGATTAAAAACGCTTTTTCGGTACTTTTTTTCTTTTTTTTCATTGGTCACAGATACAGATACATATGAGTTTTCCTCGCAAAAACAACAATTATAAAAGTTTCGTTAAAAAATTTGTATCGTTTTCTTTTAAATCCTTCATTTTTTTATAGTGAAACAATGAATAGAATTCAAAGTGAACCATATGTACGATGGTATGAAAGATTACTTGGCAAGTAAAGTTCATTATAAGAATACATTTATAAGAAATATAATGAATAATGGCTACACAATATTCGTAAATTGTGGTCGCGTATTCAGTGAATTGGATAGATTTGGTCCACGTCCATTTATAATAAAGTGTCAGAATATCATAAATTTGGCATTGTTGTTTTTTTTATTTTTTTTTTTTTTTTTTTTTCATTTTTTTACCCATTTCAAATATAACTTTAACATTATCTTTCTCCTTGTCGTGTTCAGTGTATTTTTGTAGCCGCGTGTAAGTCAAGATGTTTATATATGTGTGCGTGAAATATACGATGTCGTTTTTAAAACTTCAACTAGGCATACACATAATTGTAATAGTTTTAATATTGACTTGAAATTTGCTGCCATTAGTAAATTTATTATTATTTTTTTAAAATTTTAAATTTTTTCCCTATAAGAAAATGCTCTCTCTTTTTTATTAAAGGTGCTGCTACATTCCTAGTTTTTATTGCGAGCTATGCAAAATATTTTAGGCAAAGCTCCAGTTGAAAATATATAATATTTTATATGCATTTATATATTTATCGTGTATATTAGTAATTTTGCGCCCCGAGAGTTTATTAAGCGCATATAATGAGAATTCTGCATAATTGCACTAACGTGTATTTGTATATGATTAGCGCGCCCAGCGCGTTAATAAAATTTATTTATTCATTTTGTTTAATCGTATATAATCGCTAAAGTAGTACCCGTTTTTCAACCTCGTTTATATATATTAAGTATTTAATGTATATAGTTATCGATGAATGCCCAATGCATAAATATTTTTATGTATAGAAACGAGAGAAACCCAGAAGTCGTGCTCATATTAGAAGCATTCTGTTTTATATATATTTATTATATAATATATAATTTTATATATCTCAATGTATGCTCCACTAACAAATTATAAGTTATTTTTTTATTCTAGCCTCTATTTTTCATAATCATGTAGAATTATTAAAGAGTTCGAGATATAATATCTATATGAAAGTTTCCTGTTTATTTCCTTCTTCAATTGTACTCTATAATACTCTATTACACTTTTCCTTTCATCAACTTCATTTCTTATTAAAATAACAGTAAGAAAATAGCAGACCTTTTTTTATACTTTTTCATACATATTGATGCATCGATACACAATGTGAATATGTGCGCTTAGAAAAACAAGAAAGACAGTGTATGTGATTGTTATATAAGTGGCGTGATAAATCGTATCGCGCGTGGCTCAGTAGTAAGTTTTTTTCCTTACATTTTTTGTGCTCTTATATATGATTTTGAATTAAGTTATTGATTTTTATTGTAAGTAAACATTATAATCTAGTTGGTGAAATTTATAGTAATCCAACAGTGAGAAAACAAAATTTGTTTTGAACATCGGTTTGGCTCAGAAGGTGCACATTCTTTTTTTCATATGTGTCTCAGGTGCGATACATACTCGTAGGCCATACTTTTATGAGGATAGTAGTTTTGCTTTTTGGTTAAAGAAAAAAAGAAAATAATAACACGGGCACTGCCAATATGATCTCAATTCAGCCGCAATATAGCCTCGTATTATATTCTTCTCATACAAAAATTACGTTTACGATACGAAATCCTTGTTCTCTAGTTTCTTTCTTTTTCTCACGGCATCCTCGTCTTCTTCTCTCAGAAAAAGCCGATCTTTCTTACAACAATGGGGGAGCCAAAGGATGATGATGATGTGCATGAAATACTCTTCCTTTTTCTTTTGATTCTTTTTTCGCCGACGCGCACCCGCTCCACGAGATATATTACATATACACGGATACGCACGGTGCTACGAGCGTATATATGTTATATATAAGTATTCAATCGACATGTTCACAGCGCGCAATTTTTAATTGTTTATTTATATATATATAATTGATCTATTTGTTATTTTTTATTATATTTTTTTTCAATAATTTATCACAAAATACTATATAACTTTCTTTTTACCTAATTCTACATTTCGCTAGACGTTATTATATATAGATATAATGCGGTATTTATATATAATTCTAGAATCTTCATTTGTACGCACTGCGTGCTACGCACAAGACTATAATTTCAATAATTTATTAATGGTATCTTATACTCTTATTTGATTCCCTTTTATAATCCTTTTGTGATTCACTTTTTCTCGCTACTTGTCCTTTAGTAATTAATTCATAAATCGGCGTTCCTGATATTCTGAAATATTCATTTTCTGCTCAGTAATAGATGGAGAGGAAAAGAAAAGGGCGCAGCGAAATTAGTAAAGGATCCACGATAAAGCAGGAAAAATAATGAAAATTCATTTCCGTCTGCAAGCTATCTGCAATCGCCTTAATGAAAATCGAGCATTCAATTATAATTGCCTACGAGGTATACAATAACACTAGTCGATTTTTAGTATACAAAGTTCGCGCTGATATAAGTACTTCTAGATTCAAGGGAAAAAATTCTAAGAAAAGTGCTTTGACTTCCGTACTTTTCCCCATCTCTGCTCTATCTCCGATTGGCCCATGATGTTACGTTCATTAATATTTTGTTTTATTGCTATCATTTGATATGAACTGACACGCAGCACCAAAGCCAAATATATTCAACTTGGACCCGTTTTAACGCATTATTTTTTCCTCCTTCTTTCTCTTTTTTGCTCGTTCCGTTAGTACCCTATACGTGAGATTCATGCCTGATTTTCTCGCTCGAATCTTGCCGAGAATTCTCATGTCGAGGGAGCACTGCCACTCAAACCCACAGCCGTTTTGTATATTTTATATTTCTCGAACCCTGTCTGCGTGAATCTGCGGATATGCAAGCGCGTCTATGCGCGAATGACGATGGACTGTAACGAGCGACTGTGTTTTTTTTTTAGTTACTTTGTTGCTTATGGTACTTCGCTTCATTTTGGCGGCAGTATAGAGTAGTTCAACTACAAGCTACTTGTACAAGATTGATAATTTTTGTTCAACACCTTTTATTTTATTTATTTACTTGTTTCTTAATATTTCTCTTACTAATTCGAGTCGCAACGTCCGACGATTTGAAAAATTGACTGAATGCGTTTTTATTTATTTAGTTTTATTTTTGATTGGCTATCGCTTCACCAGCCTCAACTATAATAATATGAAGATTATTATTTTTTTTTTTGTTTGTATTTGCTCATATTTTTTTGTCTACCCGTTCAACGGATTGTCCCGTAGATATATACGCATATATCTTTTCCCTTTTGCTTTTAACTCTGTTTATGCAGCGAGCACACGACGAGTGCGTGGGCCATTGTGCGCATTCTTTTTTTGTTCTGCTGAATTGAAAGACTGAGAAATTCTGGAGAAAGAAGAATTTCGCGTTCTCGCGGAAGGGCGCGATAATTTATCTTCCTGCTCGTTTTGATTGCTTGCGAGGGGTGCGGGATAGCCCGGCAAATCTGAGATCAAAGGTAATTCGGTCGGCCGGCGCAGCAGAAGAACTTGAAGGTGCCGCGCAGGTAGGAGGGATGCCGGTTCGGCCTGTTCTCCCAGCGTAGGTTCTTCCGGGTGCCATTGTTCCTGTTCAGTCGGTTCGCTGCCTCTTGAAGAGCTACTGGCCGCTCTGTGGACATACGTGCAAAAAGGGTTTTGTTATATACTAGTAGCGGCTTCTTATCGCGCTTTTGAACAATGCCGGCCGATAATTTGATTATGTTGTCGTGCAATAAGAAAATTAAATTTTAGCACACCCCGGCTTAAAGTTATATCTTTATTCTCGATCAGCTGGGAACAGAGTACTATGTTATTTGCTTGGAAATGAATGCTCATGCCCTCGGATAATGCGGTTTTTTTTTAGGTAGAAGAAAACCCCGTTCCCTTTTCGCTAGTGTGTACTAAAAATTCAACTATGTGGAATGGTAAAATTATCATTTTTTAAATAAAATGTAATCAATTAGAAACATGGTTTCTCTTTAATATAATTATAATTAGTTGCACATAATAATAAAAAAAAATTATTTATTTAACACTAATTTAATAATTAATAATTTGATTAGATGATCATAAATTTAAATCTAAGTAACCAGAGCTCGATTGCCACTTTAGTTTTTATCCTTTTAAGAAATATACTTGAAACATACATTTATTTATATATGTAAGGACAAAACGGCTTGAAACGGTCAGTTTAAGACTTGCCCCCAATAAGTTAAGTGCATTGGTCACGTAATGTCGGCGTTAAATAAGACATAATGTCTGAATTGGAACAACACTAAGAGTCAAAACAAATGTACGTAAAAGAAACTAAAGTAATGATTTGAGCGATTCAATATTGACAATGACTTTTCCGGACATAGTTTTAAGGATTGAACGAAAGCGAAAGTAGGTGAGGCAAGTAGTAATAAAAAGGGCGAAGGAGAAGAAAATAATTAAATGAAAGGAGGCTAGGTTTATTCAATAAGAGAGACAATAGGTTGGGGGGAAAGGGAAGATTGCTCGGTAGCTAATCGCGCGAGTCGCAACTCGGGATAACTCGTCGGGCTCTCCAGCTCTAAGTGTGCTCTACTTTTTACAACCGTGGGCGCGCACGGTTCCCACCCTTCGGCAATTCGTCAGAATTGCGCGCCTCCACGCGCAAGCTAGTATACGTACGTAAACCTAAGAGGGAGAAGTTGAAGTCTCTCTTAGCAACCGAGCTTCGAGCCTGACGGCTAGTCCCGTTCGTTTCTCGCCGAGTCACTCTGAGTTTTCCTACTTATATAGTGCTTCAGCGCCTGAATGAAAGCCTCTCACTACTCATAAGTGTGCTAAGAAATGATGCTGCGGATGAGAAAAGAACTGTCCCGCGCCCAAAGGAATTAATCGTTATTGTGATGAGAGAAAGACTAACCTTATTCTCTCTCTCTCTGATTCCTTTATTATTAGCCCATTCTTATGTCAAACTCTACTCTATTTATATAAATCAAACTACTTATTATGGGGAAGGGAGTCTTTAGTCTTTTTATTTCCTTCTTTTAGATTAATGGTTTTTCCTTATTATTTAAGTGGCAAATGTCAAATCGTGATAATAATAAATATTTTAACTTTGCACACCGGTTAGTTATAGCAATAAGCGTGCTCCGTAATTAGTACCGAGATTGTTAAATCATTTTAATTACAACATCCGCAATTCTCTTTTTACTCTTTTAAGCTTTTTCTTTTATCAAAGTCCTTCTTTTGCAGCTTTCTGTAGCTACTGTTGATTTTTTCATTTTCCTTTTAATTAAAAGGATATATTTGAAGCTTCCTTTCACTTTCTGAAACACCTTTAAATGTCGATATCTTTTCTCTATAAAGAGTATAACTTTTAATGCTATCGCAGAGATTTCTCATCTTTCTGTAGACTACCTTGAGCAATTAATTTATTTTCCGCAATGTCTTTAACCATGCAATAAATATCGAGAATTTCTTTTCACATATATTATACGAAAATTATTAAGATATCTTTTTAGAACACTACCAAAATAAAGTTTTTGGTGTTTACTAGTTTTATTACAATATATTTTATATTTAATTGTGGTATTCTATTTAGATAAAAATATTTTATAAAAAATGTTATAATAGGAGAAAATTTTGAAATTGACAAAAGAGCTTGAACTTTGTTAAAAGAAAAAGTATTGAAAAGCGTGCTTCAAGTTAAATTTATTCACTTTGAAAAAATAAAATATACATGAATGCACAGATACCTTAAATAAGAATTTTTTAAGACATCTATTTCGATTTTCAAGCGAAATTCGATCGCTTTAAAATTTAATTTCAAAAAGTGGATAGGGACCCTACATTTTTCAACTTGAGCCCTTTTGTTAAAAAATTCAAGAATCATGTGAAAAAGAAATGTCTTTTTACTGTTGAGAATGTTTGAAGAAATATCTAGAAGGACTTTGAATTGGTATAAAACAAAGTTAGAGTACATACTTTCAGATTTTCCAATAAAATATTTTAGAATTTAACTTTATAATATTTTCCACGTAATATTGTATATTTTGTTACATTTCAACTTTTTTCCATTTTTAACAAAATTTTCTTGCTAGTATTTTCTTACGAGATATAGTCAAGTAGAAAATGTCGAGTCTGGTAAGACCCGAGTATTTACACGCATGCCTGCATAAGTATACTCGACCAAATTTAGTTGCTTTTTTAATTCTGATAATTTAAAAAATTGCTATACGATTTACAAAAAACTAATTAAAGGTGTAGAATAATAAACGTTATTGTAATTGATTTAGGTCTTATTCTAATTTACATAATAATTAATGTTACAAAACGCATGAGATTTTGCAAATACTAAAAGCATCGCGTGTTGTAGTTTTATCGAAACGTCGCATTATAATTTTCAGTCTATTATATCACTTTTTAAATTTCCAGATAATTATCACGTTCACTGCTGTGTTAACCTTAACTGGGTCATGAATATTTTAAATCTCAGTTGAGATGTTTAGACAAGAGTTTAAAAAACATTAAAAAAGTTAGCTAGGTAATTATAATTTTTTTTGTAAACGGCTTCTTGGCATTAAAGAAATATTATTCTATCGAAGCATTGACAATGCAAATTAGTCGTGAAGTTAGATATTTCAAAGTTTCAAATGAAAGTAGGATAGAATCTGTTTAATTGTTCGTTTGTGTTTGCAATAAACAAGTCGTATAAAGTTTCAAACAAATGTAAGACTCAAAACTACCTTGAATAATAAGTTTTTGAACTGAATTAATTTATAATAGCAAAATTGTTTTTTAAATTGTTTTTAAAGTCGTATACAGAAAGGTTAAACAAGTTGGAAGAAGAAAATATTATGAAACAAATCAATATAAGTATATTTTTACCATTTTCAAGAAAATCATCAACTCGTTTCAAGATTCTGTTTGCATTTACGGGTAAGAAAAAAATTTCAAAATTGTTTTTCTCGCTCCGAAGCAGAGCATAAAGGTAATTAGGATAGAGGCAAATATTTACTCGTTTCTTAGTAATTGGCTGCCGAGTGCCGGCGATTAAATTGGCCAATGAGGAAATAAAAGCAGAAGAGGGTCGCGCAGTAGGATCCCATAAGAATATAAAAGCAGTAGGTTGGCGGGGTGGTGGTACGAGAGGGGGGGGGGCGTACCTGTGTCGGCCTCGGACTGTGGCATGAATTCCTGCAGCTCGGCGATGAGGGCGCTGATCTCCTCGGAGTCCTTCTGAATGCTGCAGAGCTCCTCCTCGTTGAAGTCCAGGGTGATTTGCTTGCAGAGGAGGATCTGGGTGATGACATTGCTGATGTTGGAGGGGCCCGATTTGCTTTCTGGAAGAAAAAAAATGACGCGCCGTGGCCAAGGTGCCAATGTTACTTTATCGATCGGTCTGCACGCAACCAAGTCTTTTCACTTCGAAAAGTAAGCGGCCACTTCCCCTGCGCGCGCGGGCTCGCTCGCTCGCTTGCCCCCAACTTTGCTAAAACTATGGCTCTGAGAGGTTGCATTATTAATGAGACAGAGCTGCTCTCTCTCTCTCTCTCTCCCGGCAATAGACACACACTCTCCGCTGGGGAAAAGGAAAAATGTGTCTTATGAAAAGCGGACTGGTGAAACTGAAGCGTCCGATCTTGTAGATTCATTATTTATAGCGTTCAAGTGCGAGCGCGCGCGCGCGCCTATCTATAATGGCTACATGCCCCTGCGCGTGTCTGTGCCCCTCTCGCGTCGTGTCTCTCTCTCACTCTCTGTGTCAATGTTATGAGCGCATTGAGCGATGGCTTTTATATGGGAAAGTTGCCGGATTTATTATTTATGGCTATTAATAGAGTTTTGATTTCTGAAATATTCAGCTTTTCACGACTCGCTATGTATTTATGACCCTTAGCCGAGTCTTTATAAATATTTTAATGCAGATGATGTATCATTATGGTATTTTCGTTAGTAACTATTTGTCTTTAATTATTCTAATGTATGAATCGTCAAGTAACTCGAGTTTAATTTGGCACTTGATAAAACTTGCTTAAACTTTGTAATTTTTTTGAAAAATCTAGGTCGTTAGTAAGAAATGCGATAAATTTCAGCTTATTCAATCAAAAGGATTGATCTACTTGATTAAAAACACGTAAAGGTCCGTGCGCGTTCTTTCTCTCTCTCTACGTTTTGCTTTTTTCTCGGCGTGTATGAGCAAATTCCCAGGGAAAAGTCCCTTTGAAAGGAAGACGGGGGCGTAATTCAAAACTTTAATTTCAAGATATGTTGCAACCGTCAGAGAGTAAAGTTTTCGCTTTTATCTCCGTTACATATACATTTAGACAGATATTAAAGTTTGGTGACCAGGACAGTTTTTTTCGAGAGCGAAATGATAAGACGAATTTGTCCAGATGCCAAAAAACTAAAAAAGGAAAAGTGCTCCTCCCCAGAGAGGGAGAAAGGGAGAGAGCTTTGAAACATCTCTAGAACTTTTTTGCTTAAAACTAAATTCCAACTTTTAAGTTAAAGAAAAGGCAATGCGCAAAATAGCCTCAGTATTATGCACAGGTGTATAAGAACATTAATGCCGAATCTATCAAGACGTTAGGTGATTTCCGACATGAGTGTATGTATGTACATATTTATTGGTATATCGCCGGATTTTTCGGAAAAATTGGTAGGCCTTCTCTGGGAAGCATAAAACTTTGACAAGCATCGATCGTAGCTCATGTTTAATTTCCAAAGACAATCGAAGCTTGAAAAATAAATAAAGGGAGGGTGGTAAAGGAGGGAGAGAGAGAGAGAGTAATCCGCGTCGGAGCAGGAAGCTCAGGGTATCGAAAGTCGTTTAAAGAAGCTGTAACGGTCGAGCAGTTAAGAAGCTTTGGTATAAATAGCGCTCAATCATTGCCGGATGATTAAGGGGCTCTCGGTGGGGATATAATTACCAAAGTAGCCAGTCATGTCCATGGGCACGATGCGCACGAGGTTCTTGCTCTTGTAGAGCTCCCGCAGGAAGAGCTGGGCGAGGAAGAAGAGAAGCACGAGGTTCGGACTGTCGGCTGGTATGCCAGACTCCATGGCGCTGCAACACAGAGAGCAACAACTCGTTAGCCAGCCATGCTGCTACACCATTAGCACGAGTGCAGGAGGCGGCGGCACGCATCTATACTTGTATAAATTAGAAAAGCTCGTCATGTCGTTTGTGTGTGTGTGTGTGTTGGTGTAGATGTGTGTGTGGGGCGCTTGAAATGTAGGACACTGAAGCCCTCGCGCGAAACGTGCACGAGTGTCGCCTCCCCTCATCCTCCCGGCTCACGGCGTGTGTTATTATTACCCTGAAGGTGGCATAGGCAGACTCACCTCCGCATCTGTGGCAGAACCATCTGCGAGGTGCTCTTGCAGGCCTCGACGCAGCTACGCCTGAGCTTGCGGATACGCTCGCGCAGCTCCGGACAGTCCCTCGACTGGCCGATGCTCAGCAGCAGGTCCCGGAACTGGGCGACCTGGCTGTTTATGTCGTGAATGTGCTGTAACAGACGCAAGCGGAGAGCCCGCGATTATGTAAAGAACGCGCGAGACTGGGACTTGACAGCACCAGCTGATAGCGAAGGACAAAGAGATGCAAATCTCGACCTGATGTGCATATGCACCTATCTATGAATTTATTCTTTTTCAAAGCGAGCCGAGGATGTGGCAATGCCAACTGGAGCATGGCTTGCTCGGGAGCTGTATAAATTTTTGCGATATCCCCCGTT
>JAPYZB010000074.1:0-33973 GCA_030522745.1 Eupelmus kiefferi | reverse complement strand
CGGGGTTTTTGGGCAGAATATGTTAACAGAATCTGCCCACTGAACATAAAATTCAGGATATTCTGGGCAAATTATAGTCAAATTTTCTACCAGGGCTGTCATTAAATTATTTCAATTTTTATTTGATTTATTTTAAATCGACAGAAATGGCGAAATTGCAGAGATGAATCATAATGTTATAATTTAATAAATTTGGACGTATTTTGTGGAAAAATGTGATAAATTTCGTAAAAATTTTTTAATTTAAATTGTCTGACTAAACTCTGCATTTATCTACTCATTAAGATATATAATAATTCTGTCTAATTTTATGTTTTGAATCTATTGATTTCACATTCAATAAAAATGAAATGCTAAACTTAACATTTTTTAAATAATTTAAATAACAGAAATCTAATTTTACGTATATTTTTAACAAAACCTTGTGTCGCTTACTGATATTAATTGAAGTCCATATTCTCCGTTTTTCATAAAATTGTTATTTTAAAAACGCAAAAGCATATCTTTCAAAGGCGCGCAGTCGCGGCACTGAAAACTAACGTTATATAGAAATGCATCGTAGTTGCGCTTGCTCTCGTTTGTACCAAGCTGAACTTGCACGCACGGTCCTTTTATTAACGTATATAAATCAAGTTTTATTCAGCGCATGTATAAAAATGTCTTGACGAATAGATATTTTTTGTTAAATATTTTTTGCCGGATGAGAATTGAATTTTCTTATTTTTTGAAATCGCGGAATCTCTCGAACTTGGTGATAAAAAATGTTACAGTTTTGGTAGATTTACAACAAATAGTGAGATATTTTAAAAACTAGATTCGAATATCAGTTCCCATAAAATAATAACTGCAGCTCTTGTACCTTGTTTGCCTCATATTTATAACTTCGTGTTTCCAATAACTATTTTAATTGAAAACTTCAAAACCGCGATAAAATTTAATCAATAATATCAATGAATATTTTCGTCATGAAAGTATAATTAAAAAGACAAGCTATGCTTACACCCAATAGAAAAATGAGATAAAAAGCCATACAATCCAGAATATTTGAATAACTAAAATCTTCAGACCCACATACTCTGCTTTCAATACTTCTCACTATACCTTCCCAAAACATCGAGAAAATAGAAAAATTTCTATCCTTCCCTCTCAAAACAAAAATTTCCCCGGCTATCAATCTACAATCCGGACAATCCCCACCAAACAAAATAAAGAAAAAAGTCAGAAAAATCTCTCTCAGAAGAGCGGAAGGGAAAAACACGGGGACGACTGGCTTACTATCCAACCGAGAGCTCCGGCCGTTGCGCGCTCTTCCGTGCTCTTTCTCCTTTTGTCGTCCTCTCAAGCGGGGGATTTTAACGTCCTGCCCGCGCTGTAGAGCCATCGGCAATAGTGGTTCTTACATCGGGATTTTAAAGGTTAAGTCTGAGATTCTCCACTCGGCGGCGTCCAGTTTGGCTCGAGGCAAATAAAGTCGGAGGGGCTGGATATTGAAAAAGAGAGGAAGAATGGGAGAAGTCCGAGATCCCGGGGATGAAGGAGGCTTGATGAATGAGGCACGGCGACTTGATGAATTAACGGCCGAATTACGCGGAGAGAGAGAGCCGCGAGCGAGCTTTTCGTGGCTTCCGTTTGTGGGCTCGGTGCGGCTGAGCTGGTGCAAAGGGATGTATGCTATGGGAGGGGCTGATTGACCGTTGAAATTTTGCAAATAAATGGGGTTTTTTAGAGCGGTTCTATTGTTGCAGATGTGGCTGGTGCTTTCCATATTTTCTTGGAGGATCTTTTTGTTGGAGAAAATTTAATAATAGGGGGAATAAATTGACTAGGTTTTCAAATTTTTAGAACTGTTGGATATTGATTGATTCGTTTTTAATATGGAACCTAGATCGGTTAATGTTAAATTTAACATGATCTTTTCCTAATTAATAGACATTAAAAATTAAGTACTGTATATTGATTAAGACACGTGATATTTTTAAAAATTAATTAATACAAAATTAAAAGATAGATGGTTATAATTTCTTGATGATTTTATACTTTTGTGATTAGATTGTCCTTTAGATCCGTAGATTATTTACAGATTATAATATCAATATAATTTTACTGACTTTACGCATTATGAAAATTTGTGATTTCGAGTTATTCAGGCCGGCTTTGTCCCGTCAATTATTCTGAAAATTACTATTATTGTATAATCATAAAGTCAAAAATAATAGAATTTATCGAAACTATAATGAAATGAATAAATAAAGTAATAATAAACAATGAATAAAGTACAGTACAATAATCTAGTATTCGCATGCATAACAGAAAAATAAAATTTTATGTAAAGTAAACCCTAAGTGTGCAAATTAGAAAAATTAATAATAAACATACTTTTTATTCTAAAATATTCTAAAATAAAAAGTATGTTTATTATCAATTTTTGCAACTTGTATATTTTATTTTGCTTTAACCTATATTTATATTAAATTTAGAATTTACATCTTGAAGTAAAAATACAAAATTAAAACTTTTAGGTGACTTTGAATCATAAAAAAGAATATTAAAATGAGGTCTTCAATAAATTGTATAGTACCTAACTTCTCTAGCATTTCAGATTCGAAAAAACTAGTTCTTCGATTTAGTAAGTAAAGTAATTGCACGATAATATAAAAAAATCAATTTTTCATAAATCATAAAAATACTTTATATAACAATATAATGTTTCGTTCATTGAAGTGAATAATGGAATAGAAATGGAATGATAAAAGGCAGATGTAGAAAATGTTATACTGCGTAAAATTCATACGAAATTCAATGATGTCGTATAAGAAGGCTTTTAGCTGATATTATTTCGTATTCTTTTGTTGTCATATTTTGGAGAACTATTGAAAATTCTAAAAATTCATATCACGTATATTTAGAAATTTTTAATAGAAATTGTTAATCAGTTTTTCAAGCATCACTATTTAGTAGTAGCAACTGTTAATATCGTTTTATAACTATAGTAAACCAATTTTTCACGTAGTAATACGAATGAGTTTTTATGAGAGTATGATTTATCTTATTTTTATATTCATCGTTTTTCAAGATAACTACTTAAGTGCATTTATCATATTTTCGACAAATAGACTTTTAATGTTTCAAAGTGCATTCAAAATAAAAAGAAACGAGTTGAAATGTAATATTAAAATAGTTTATTATAGTACTTAATATGAATTTAATTAAAAACTCAAGACTGGATTATTTCATATAAATAATAATAGAACTGTATAAAAATGACAAAAAGATGATAAAACTGTATAAATATGAAGAAATATTAATTATTTATAAAGGCATATTAATTATTCTTTAAATTAACATAGTTTTATCTTCAAATTTAGACCTAAGATCAGGGATGACAAACTTATTAAAAAAGCTTGGAAGGTAATAATCCGATTCAGTTAAAATTAGTTGCGATATCTTTTTTAAATAGTAGAAATTTGTAAAAAATAATTATTAAAAAAATTAAAAATTAAAAATTAAAAATTATTATTAAAAATTATTATTAAAAATTATTATTTTTTGCTCTTCCGGTAGGAAAGCGCCAATTTCCCGGCTGCGCGAAATGAACCTGTCGCTTTTTCGCGCTGTCGAGAAGAAAAATAATACACACCTTGGCTAGTAAATAATAGAGACTCAGATCACATGTTTATCAATTACATGTAATCTGAGACATTTTTTATTTTAAAGGCCTTGTTTTGTAATACACTATTCATTAATAGTTTTATCCGCCATAAATACTTGGCACAGATCTTTTTCCCTCAAAATCTTCAGTAATTTCAAAATCGTCCATCGACCCCAAGAAAGTTTTCAGAAATCCTTAAAGCAAATCCACCATCTACATCTCTTCCCGATGTGCTCGCGCGCATAATACAAAATTCACGGAACAATAGGGGACCGAACAAAGCGAAAATTACAGGGGCCGGAAGTAAAATAAAAGATCGCCGGGGCGGAGGATGAAACGCCGGCGGGATAAGAAAAAGACGGTCATCGAGGCGCAAAAGCATATAAAACTTTCTCCCTCAATTTTAGCGCGAGCCATTACCGTCTGCGCAAGCGGCGTTCTTCGCTCTGCTTTCGAAGTTGGAAGAGCGATTTTATGTGCTAGAACTAGCGGCGCATGCCTGGATTATGTTATTTGCCCGATGGATTCGTCCACTAGAGTGTAAATATTTTCACAGTTAATTAACGGACCGTCGGGGATATGGATCGAGGCTTTTTGCTCGGGTAGTACGTATCTGAAATGTAATTGTGATTGGGAAAGGGATGGTATGATGCGGAATAAAAAGTGCTAAAAGTGCGCGTTTTTCTTTTTTCAGAAAAATAAATGTTTTACTTTTAGCGAATGAGCGTATAGAATTAATTTTAAACATACAAATGGGGTTTTCAAAAATTTGTTAGAACCACTTTAGCTGAATTTCAACTTTATAACTTTTGACGCGAAGGGAGATACGTTGAAAAAATATTTCCAAGCCTTGTCTTTTATAATTCCGTTTGAAATTCTATATCGCACCGAAGCCTATGGATACTTATATTTGTCACCCCTCCAAGTACAAAACGTCTTTTGAGCCTTAAGCCGCTCAAGATAGTAAAGCCGGAATTAAAGAAAGCAGCTTACGTGAGAGAAAAAGTTTGTAAAAAATGTCATAAAAATTTGCTGAGGTGACGCAGTAAATTTTATTCACATGCATATAACGCACGCATCCAGGGAGGCTTTATTGAGTTTCACTTCGCGCTAGCGGGGATGATGCACGGTTTAATATAGAGCAGCAGCTGCTGATTTGTTTTGTGCTGGGGAGAAGAATGATTCATAATGGAGCGACGCTATATGCAAGGCGCAGTCACGTGTTACTATATTAATACTAAACTTTCTTTCTGAAGTTAATGTGGATATAATATATGTGATCAACGTGCATGAAAGAAGATGAACTCTCGGGAATAAATTTTAGTTTTGTTTTAGCAATTTTTAAAATATACTGGGGTAATTATTTTATTCAGGTATTACTTTATCCACTAATTTAGGATATAGAGAATAATTGTAGAAAAAAAAAATTGATAGTTGTGAAATAAGTGATCGAACATAAATTATAAAAAGTCATTTATAACTCATAAGAAAATTTAGAAAGTTACAACATTTTACTTTTATTTATTCTGGGTAGTACTTAAACGAAATTTTCATAAGGAGAGGTTCAAATGATTTTTGCAAACAAAGCCTACTGCTAGTTGAGTTAGCGATGTTTCAACCGTTTTCCGCTGTTCTATCAAGCGATTATAATTATATTGATTAAACTTATTTTGATGAAATTTCCATGTGATTTTAAAGTACATTTTTATGATATTAAAGAATAAAAATAAGAAATTTTAAATATTTTTAATTAATTTAAGATAAAATGTGAAAACTTTCGCGTTCTTAAAGCTTTGTACTGATAAATATTTGTATTATTTTTAGGCTCGAATGTAGAATATAAATGCGATTAAATTTTTTCTTTTTGATATTAGTGATTATCTTACATTATTCTTGATTTTTTTTCCGTAGATTTGGATCTTTGTAGCAATACACTCTATCTTCTCAAACAATATCAAGTTAAGCTTCTAAAACATCTAAGAATAATATTTAAAACTTTCGAACTTGTCTAAAAATTTATTTTTACTGCTCTAAATATTCAGATAAATCAGTTTGAAATCCTAATGTATTTTTCAAATTTAATAGTATTTCACAAAATTATATACGAATGCTAGCTTTTTACTGGTACTTAAAAACATTAAAAAATTATTCTTTTTTAAACATTTTTTTAACGGAAGAAATGCAGGCGCTTCATTTTCTTGTTAATAATAAAATAATTAATATTTTCACAAACTATCTGATGTTAAAAAATGTTTTCTTCAGAATATTCTTTTATGGTAGCAAAATATTGTCAAAGCCAAACGGAAATGAAGTTTTCATCTTGAATGTTTTACTTTAATATTTCGTGCAATCTAGTTTCTCTGAGAGAAAAGCAGTTGTGAAAAAAGAGTGAAGATGGGAAATGGGATCTAAGTTTTTTTTACAGCTGAGCTTGATGCGTCCTTTCCGATAAGTTACGTTGAAAAATTAAATACTTATATATGGTTGCTTTCTTTTTAATTACAAATGAAAATACAGTTCGAATTAGATAATAATAATTAATTATCTTTTATACATCTCAATTCAGCAGAAATATACTAAAATAAACTTTTTAACAATATAACTTTTTTGGTAAACTGTATAAACTTTGTTATAAAAAATTATTACATATAACAAATGTGTTATAATGTAATAGAACTTTAGATTCTTTCACTTGTATCCTCTCGATTTGTTTTAATTAAGAAGCTCTTCTTTCTAGGATTACCGCACCCTCAAACGAAACGAGTATTGGATGACATTCAATTAATTCCTTTCTAATTCCACTAATAGATAAATGCTTCATTAGTACGAGTATTATTTTTCTAATAGAACAGGGAAACTAATTAAGAAAACTATATTGAAGTAACTATGTTTTTTCTTTATTTATTATGAATGAAACGGTTATAAAAAATATCACGAGTTTCATGCTGCGTGAAACTATTTATACAACACCAACTGTTTTATTCATTTCATATTAATAGATCTACCGCAAGTCTAAAACTATTATTTGAAAAACATACATTTATTGATTATGAAGAAACGCACGATTCAATTATGAATACAGTTAGGGCATAGAAATTATGGCGAAAAAGGCACGTTTCAGACTTCCTTCTACTAAAAAGAGATGGACCTTTAAGACCTAAATTTCTTTGAACTTTCATGTATAATGTTTTAGTCTATCCAACGTGTAGAACGTTACGTTTATTTAAAATATTTATATTTAAGAATCTTGATGGAAAACCATAGCCCAAAGCTTCTTTTAGAAATTTGCTTTAAAATAATCTTAGTTTGTTTCTTCAAAGATTTAGGACTCTGTTTTCATTTATCAGAAATTTTACAATATATTATATAAAATTCGTTCATAAGTCGGTACTATTTATATTATGACTTAAATGATAAATAAATAAAATAGAAGTTGGTCCGAAATAAAGGATACTTAGATCCTTACTTTTATAAACAAAAGGATTTTCTATTGCATCAACGCTTAGCAAATCTAAAGAAAATACTCAGTTTGCATTGCAACCGCTATCCCTTACAATAAAAAAAAATTTCTCAACAAAACACCCCCCACCAACACTCTCCCACACAATCCCAACTCACCTTTACTGGTAAGACTGAAGCTCCTCAGCCGATACAGGTCCTCGTCGAGCAGATCGTCACGCTGGACCGGCGGCGAGTTGGCGTCCGGGACATCCAGGTACGCGTTCACCTTACGATGGTGCGCGTGGTGGACGCTCTGGCCACGACGACTGCCGCGACGCCTCAGGCCAGGGCTCGCGTCGTTATCCGTCAGTCGGGGCTCGCTGCTGCAGTGAGCTGAACGCACACCCGAGCCCTCGGGTGGGTAGTCGTGGTGTGTTGCCGCTGAGAACAGAAAAATGATAGCCTGGGGTTAGATGGTTGTAGAAGAGTGAGTGTGGGTTTAGGATGGTTTTGGGGATTGTTGAGAGGGTGGGTGATCGATGAGTCGTGAGACATATGCTGGATTTGAGGTTTGAAGTATTGTGCTTTAGTACTTGAGTTTTTTTCATGGTTTAATGGTGGTATTTAAACTGAAGTAAGCTGAAGTAATGATTATTGCCTAATACTCTTTTTTATTGATAAATATAACTATCTCTGCATAATTTTTTAAATCTTTCAATTTTAGAAAACAAAAAATTGTAATCTTTTTTATACATCAAGTTTATATACTTTAAATTATAATTTTGTTCATTACTCCGGCAATTAATATCCCAAATATTTCATTTCATCCACACACAACCATGCAATGAGATTTCTGAATTCTTATGAAAAATCACATCGCCATCACTTAAGTAAGTCTTTCACCTTAACAACAATAACTCTATAAATCCTCCAACCACCTCAATAAACATAATCCTCCAGATCCTCATATCCGCAGAACCAGTGATACCATATCCATTTTCGCGAAGCAACAGCTAACAACAGCCGCAACTAACGTCATCCCATGCACCTTAAAAAGACTTTACTTCCCTCTTCGCGCGCGAACGCGGCCAGTGTTCAATTTGGAGCGTTCACAGGCTCCATACACGCGTGTCCTAATCCTCAAGCTCATTAAGGCCTGTCGACAACGGACGCACAAAGGCTCCGAGCAGCTCGTGGCTTTATGGTGGCTGGGCATCGGCCGGACCGAATTAGTGTACCAGAGGTAAACGCGCACCTCTGCCTATGAGCCATAAGCCGCTTCTGCGAAAATGATAAACACAAGGCGCTGACCGCGACTTGCTCGAGCGGAATTGCAGCGAAGAGTCGCAGCGTGCTTTTTTAGCTGGGGCTGTGGTTAGGCTGGTTTTTAAGGGGAGCTTTCGAGGCTTTTGATTATGCTGCTGATAAAGATGGGGTTGTTGTTATGGTTATGTTGAGAGACTTGATACTTTTTTTAAGCTTTAATCTAATTTTGATTAAGCTTGACACATTACTAATTTTAATTGGAAAAAAATACTGTTAAAGTGAATTAGCTTCATCAATATTCTCACAAACGGTGATAACATGAATTTCACCTGAAATATATATCTTTGAGTGACAATCAATTAGATCTAAAAATCGCGACATGCGAGCGTTCATTCGAATTTAATTTGCGATCGTATTTTCCCCAAATTGAAAATGTCATTTCCTCAACCGACATAAGCGTATTAACTATATCCTCTTACAATGACATAATTTCTGGATTTTGGAAATAATTGAAGACTGTCACTTTCAAATACCATCCTGTAATTGAAAAGGAATATATTACATTTGTAATAACAGTTTTTATTTTTTATATAATTTTCACAGAATTACATATTAAAAAAGCTGGTCAATATTTAAATCAAAACTCAAATCCACAGCAAAAATCTTTACAATAACAGAACCATCCAGAAACCTCCTCGAAGCTCAGCATCGCAATTCAATACGAAACAGTGCGGCATCAGATTCTCTTCGTCTCCGCACATAACGCGACGCTGTGCGATTTTCTCTGTGCGAGCATCACAGCATCCGCTCTAAAGGCTATGACGCGTATAAAATAACGAGCGAGGGCTGGCCATTAAGGAGAGGATGGTATTCGATCGAAAACTCGGCGCTAAAAGAACGGAATCAACGTAAGTGTGGGAGGTCAAAGCTGTTGGAGTGGTTGTTTCTGAAGTTGCTTTTAGATGGAATTTTTTATGATTTATGTAATAGGAATAATTTTGTTTTTGGTTACGTTGTGCGATTTGTTGGTAATTATTTTATTGTCCAATCGCGGTTGTTAAGTATTTTTAGTCGTGAATCTTAAAGTGCTATTGATGAATACTATCGAACAAATTGTTATTATGAATTCTTATTAAATAATAAAATATTTTAGGAATATCAATCTCAGATAAACTGGCCATAGAGATACGAGATGAATAAGACGCCAGACACCAGTAAATCAATTATTTAAATGATATTAGTTATATGAAGATTACTGTACAATAACTACAATTTTAACCTGAGCTTTATTTAATAATTTTATAAAATTTTACAAATTCAAGATTAGCTATTCAGGAATTTTTAAAAAAATGTAATGGATCTAATATCATAATGTAATCATTAGACCTTTGATCATTAAACTAATATTATACAGAATTTATTTCACAAAAAGTTATCAAAAGAAAAAAGACCAAGAATTCTTTATCAGACACAGAAAAGCAACATATTTTCTCTCGCCGACAGGAGATAAAGGGCTTCGCTCCTCGTGAGAAATTACTTATGCGAGCGAGCTTGAGAATCGAGAAGCAAAAGCCGCTTCTCGCGCGCTCTCGCAAATAGAGAAATTAGATAGCGCTGGCATGCGCGCACTGGTATACAGGCTGGCGAGCTATTGTCTGCAAAGGACGATTATTTTCGCCAGTCAGGTTGAAAATTTTGTTCTGCTTCTTTTGTTCTTTCGGTATTGAAAGAGAGAAAGGTAAGATTTTAGTTGAAGCTAGAAATTGATTGGTTTGGCTCGTTTTGTTTCTCTGAAGATTTTCTTTGTTGCTTTGAGAGATTCCTTTTAAATTGACCTTCTCAGCTAGATAATTTAAAAGGTTTCTTTTTAATAATTTGATATTTTTTATATGACTATGTGTAATAAGTACCGAAGTTTCAATTAAATTTTGTCTTATTTGTTATTACAAAATTTACCAAAAGAAGAATGTGAAATTATTAACAATACTATAATATATAAATTAAAGATTATTGGTTAATAAATAATAGAAATTTAGTATATTGATTATAACATTTATACTACTTTTCACTTTAAAAATACAAAAATAACTTAAAATTTTATTTAAATACCTGTTCATTAATTTTTAAAAACCAATTTCTTAATAATTTTAATTAACAATAAAAAAGTAGCTATTTCGATATGATAGATGACTTAGATCAAACGAAATAGTTTGTTTTTACATTATACATCTCTTTCCTTGTCAGGGATTATAGGTAAGTGTATCTTAAAATATCTTTTTAAAACTAAAAATATAGCGAGTGTATCTTTTTGCTTCTCGTTATCCAAGACAAGAATCAGTTTTTTTTTTATTTCAATGTACTGAAATAATTATTGGAAAAATCTCAATACTGATCAAAACTGCTGACACATACTGTCAAAATCCAAAAAATTATTATACTATGATTCAGAAATTTTAAAAAATTTTATGGTAAGTTTTATAAAAAGTATCATAATTCATTTTGTACTTGTAGTAAAACTACCTAGATTAGATGTGATTTAAGCAGATTTCAGGTGGTATTAGTGTCATAAGTTATTATGCTTTCATTAATTATAAATTAGCAGTAATATGCTTTAATTAATTATTAATAATTAATTAATTAATTTAAAAATAATTTCGATATTTTTAACTTTAAAATTTTTTATTTTTGATTTAAAAAAATTTATGATGATCATAAATATGTATCACTTTGTGTAGACAAACCTTTTTTTTTGTAATATTTATAAGTTTTTTGTTTATTCAATAAAATACATCTTTTTTTATTTTTTTTAGTCGATGATTGTCAAATAATTTTAAATGTTATAAAAAAAAAAAAATGGTCTATTGACTTTACAAATCGAGTTTCAGCGTTTACAAATGTTATTCCACTGAATAAATTTATTATCTAATGAATGTAGTTTTAAATAACTTCATACTGATTCTTTTTTTGCAACTTATTTTTAGAAATACAATGGTGAGATTTGTAGGATTAAAAATACAGATTAAAAAAAGAATTTTTTCATGTGGTTTCTTTTTCCAAAACTTGTATTTTTACGTAAAAAAATCTGAATCAAATTATCATGACAATAATTACAACCGCGATACACCCTAAACTAACGATAAAACATTCAAAATAAAACTAATTTGAACAAAGTAAATATTTTTCAAATTAGTATTTACCATAAATCAAAATTAATAAAGATTAAAACCGCATATACCTTTCATTTCTGAAAAAATATCCGCAAAACAATTTCTCTACTCATTCCCCAACAGCAACTGAATGACATTCGCACCAAAGCAAACGGAACCTCCAAGATCCCAGATCCCCTCGTAAACGAGAAAATGAAAGGGAAACGCGCTCCAATTCTACAGGGCGCGCGCGTCAAGTCTACTCGCTTGCGTCTGACGCGCGATATAAAGTTCTTTTTTAAGCGAGCCGAATCAGTCGTCGAAACACGTCGTATATAACGCCAGGGAGAGCAGGCAATCAAAAGCTCGCTCGAAGGCGTACTTATTATAGCCGGAGCGGGAAGGTCGGCCTTTCTTCTGCCCGATGAGTCTGACGCTCGCGCGCGTCAGATGTAGAATTGTGTGACGAGAGCTCGAGCGCTCAGACCGCCGCGCTGAGTCTTTGGGAAATTGGGCGATTGGTTGCACAAGGTTTGGTAATAATTAGACTAGGCGCCATTTCGTGGGATTGGCTTTTGGGGAAGATGGGTTGGTTTTATGGAGGAAGCTGGGCTGATTAAATTTGTGATTTGATATTTTTTAATGAGGGGATTGTGGTATTGTTAATTAACAGTTGGGTTTAAAAATAAGCTTGTATTACTATAATTTTAACGAAGAGAATTTTGAAGTATCTGCTACGGTTTTAAATTGAACTATTATTGTAAAACAACGATAAAAAATTATAAATTTTAGGCTTGGAATAAGAATTGACTCCATAGTATAATTATAGATAACAGAAGAAAAAGAAATATTTTTATCATTTTTAATTCGAAATAGACGCAACATGCAACTTTTTAAAAACTTATAACAGTTATTCGAATAACCTGACTTCACTGTCCCTTGTAAACTCAACCGTATTTACCCTAGATTATATCTCTTTAGATAGAGGAAAGCTCGAAGCTAAATCCGGCGCGATAAATGCTGATTAAGCAAAGATATTCCGGGATGTTCAGTTATTGCTCACTTTGACGAAATGTGGCACAATAACTAAACGATCAGTAAAGTTGTTGCTGCAAAGCTTTACTCGGAGTTCCCATGTGGTCACCTATGCAGGTAGTAACTGTGGTAATGCTTGCTTTTAAACTTCGCCAACTGACTGAACTAAACCAAGTATGTTTTGTCAGTTCTTTGCCTTTGGTTATACGGGATTTAATTTGTTTTACACTTTAAAGAGTAGATATTTATATTTAAGTTTAAAACTATCAATTAAATGTATGCAATAAAGTATAATTAAATTATTTAAAATAGCACTTATTCAATATTTCAAATATTAGTTGTAATGGCTTAAAAAATTAAATCAGTATTGTTGAAATATTAATCTATTAAATGTTATACAAACAATTTTGGAGAAAAGTATAAATTTAAATTTACCTTGAAAGAGAGCAAGTAGTAAAGTTATAAACTTTAAGTATATCAGTCCATTTGATTTATCTACACTACAAACTATAAAAGTGTAAAAGACTAGACGTTTGAGTCGAAAAGCGATTTGTTTCGAACTTTTGTGGCGGGATGCGATAGAACCCTGAACCAAATTTTAATATCCCTAGAGACGTGGGAAATTCCGATATTTTTCGAAACCATCTGACATTTTCCGGGAATTTCCTATTTCTTTTAGAGTCCATGACTTATCTTGAGATTTTCAATCGTAAGCATAGACTAAATTCTTCTAATGCCTTTATTAGTTCCAGTCAACAATATTATTCTTTAAAGCAAAGCACGCTAGTTAGTATTATATTAATTTTAAGCGTTGTTAATAAATGACAATTATTTACACTGTTTTAATAAAGTTTTTCAAAAGTTATATTTTTTTCTCCTCAGTCGTGACCACAGCTATGTGAAACACACATAATTCTTGTATTCTATAGTCTGTTAGTCGAGTAAAAAAATCGCAATAAAATTGACATATTGATGAAGCTACATTTTTGCTGCATGAAACTTTGATTTATCACTACTTAAATATCAAAATTGCTAGTGTCCGGGTCAAATAAAAAAACATATATCTACAAAAACTATGAATAAGTAAGCTAGGCAGGTGTGCCAACATACATTTCGCTTGTGTAGCAGTGAAAATAATAGCATGCCGCTGTTTCTTGCTCATCTTATTTGCTGTAAATTTGAACGTATCTATATGTTATTATTTTTTATATAATAATTTCTACATATCAGTCTTGATTTTGCATGTGCCCAAAGTGCGTATAATACTCAGATTAAAGTACAATTAAAAAGACGGTATCATAAGTTCCTTTTTTTAAATTGAAAGTAGTGTAACATGCGTAAACGTAGATATATATAATCTCTCTTTATTCTTCAGAATACATGTATTGATTAACGTGAAAAAAATATAATTTTTAATCAAGAAATTAAAAAAAATTCTAAGTATAAACTAGATTGATGTATGTTATGTAAGTAACATTTATGAAAGCAATATAATATATTTAAAAAAATAAATTTACTGAAAATATTAAAATAATTAGAAATGTCAGTTTTGACATTTGCATTTATTTTCATAATTTGTAATTAATAATTTATAATTGATTATACAAATGTATAATCTTATTTTACGTGTATGAAGGGAAGACAATTCGAAAATAATTAAATTAAATTAAATCTCAATAAAACAAAAGTTGTAACAGAAATACATGTTTACAGGCCAATTTTGAATCTTAAAGAAAGTTTGAAAGTTTCAAATAAAGTTAGAAATACATAAAAATATTGGATAATTCCAAGAAAAGTCGAAAATATCAGGAAAAGTCTGGAATACTGGGAAAAATTTAGGAGAACTTTTAGACAGTTTTTTTTAGATGAGATGAATGGAGACGAGTCGGGAAATTTCAAAAGTTTATTGTACCGCACATCTCCTACTATTCACAAATACTTTGTCAAAAAATAAATAAAATAAGAGACAAAATACAAATATTTTTTAAATATATACAATATTAAAAATTGTATTTCTACTATATTCCGTCAAAACCACGATAGCATTTTTTTATTTGAAAAAGCTCATGCATAAATGTCAAAGTCGGGCCTTCATATCTACTTCAACTTTTTCCCCATTTCAATAAAAAAACTTGGTAATACAACAGAGTCATCGAGCCTCTGAAAGTTTGCGTCTATATATCGCGAACAATTTTTCAGCGTCGCGTTCGCGCGCGAATTTCGCAACGCGTTCAGGCGCAAAAAGCTCTGACAATAAACGCGGATTTTTCCACTGGCTCTTCTTCTGGTCTTTTAGAGTCGAGGACGTAAAGTCAATTTTTATCGATCCATCGCCTCTATTATTGACAGTTTAAGTCTTTTCGTGCGTGATTTATATTGAGTTAGAAAAAAGATATTTCGTTCAATGTAGCAGTAAACATTTTCAAATGAAAATTTTTATTTCGAGAGTGGATTTTTTCTCGTTGCAGTGGTTTCTAATATATTGATTTTTCTTTTTACTTGACCAATTTGGAAAATGTGCTTAACAAAACAAACTTGAATAAAAGTATAGTAAACAATTTTTCAATTTTATCTTTTATTAAATCGAACATTATTCATCTTGTTTACTCACAATTTATGGCAATGACAAGTGTAGATTTTTACAACGTGCAAAGCTTAAAAAACATTTTTAATTTCTTTCAAATCTTGGTTTAAAAATGAAATTAAATTTTCTAATTCTTATAATACAAAATTAAATTACTAAAATGATCAAAATAAATGAACGTTATCCACCATTAATCAAAATGAAAACTAAATTTTACTTTGAAATTTCGACCGCACACCGGTCAAAAAACAATTTGAAAAGACTGAGCTTTGGCCAGTAAAAACAAAACCGTATCAGAGCCACCAGAAACACCATAAATCACCAGTCGGAACAAGAAAAGTGATAAACACACGCGAGAAAGTTTCTTATTCTCGGAACGATGATCATTCATACAGCGTAGCTACAAGTTCTCTTAAACTCTGCAGTTTCACGAATTCGACGAAAAGCGGACAACGACTCTGTGATTTTGAAAAAAAAAAAACATATGATTCAAGGATTGAAATATGTTCTAAAAGTGTAAATTTTAGGTGATAAGATCACAAGCTTTATTTATAAGTAAAAAATTGTTGATAGTTTAACTTATTTAAAAAATTATTAAAATTATTAAAACTCATGTTTTTTTTTATAAAAACATCTAGAGATTATAGTATACTTTTATTTTTTGTCAGTTAAAGAAAAAAAATGTCGTATGTTCTCATAGAGCCTCTCTTAGATACGGTCCATCATGTGGGGTCCCCTTAATCTCGCAGCATATAGGAGCCTTTTTTGCGCTTTGTATACGAGCAAGCGACGAAACGAGCAAGGTTAGTTTTCGTCAAATTTGCATAAATTTGCTTTGAGAGAAAGAGAAAGAAAAAGAAAAAAAGACACAAAGAGAAAAGTTTGTGTGAATGTGTGCACGTGCGTTTATGTGTGAGTGCGAGTATCCATATGTTATGTGCGTGTGCGTATGCCCACGTAAAAAAACTGGGCGTATGTGGTGGCTTATGTAGAGTCGAGAGCTAGTTTTGAATAGGTAGTTTGTAATGTTTTTCTAGTTTCAGATTTTGAGAGATTTTTGTTCATCTTCTAAATGTATTTTTGTTTTGTTTGTAATAGTAGGCCTGATTACTTAACTAAGTTTATTATAGCTTAATAAACGATAAAGTTTCTACCGAAGAGAAAATGTTTCAAATGAAAATAAAAATAATAAAGGCTTTGATTTTTTCGGACGTATGACGTTAAAAAGTAGGTTCTACAATAAACAAACATAAAAATTAAAAGATAGTAACATTTTAACAGATTGCCTGCCGCTAAGTGTATCCTAATAGCAACATGTTGCCAAGCATATTTTGATTATCTACGAAAATATTGTGTTACGCTATATGTCACATCAGCTATTAAGCCTAGTCTGACAGTTCACGGATCGTTACTACTGATAATAAACAGGTACGAGCAATCCTTTTACTAACATTTTTTTATTTTTTTTTTGGATCAAAATAGTAACGATTCAGTTTGTAGCAACAAATATCGTAAGAACGTTGAGAAATGCTTAAGACAAAATCGAACTGAGTATTCTAGAGAATGGATATAATATCATTAATACATAATATCTACAATATTTATTTACTTTATTTTAAGACTCATGATTATTCTACGCATTTAATCATATTCCAAGCAAAATATAACTCAATGATTAAGTCCTCTGGTTCTTTAAAAACATCAAATGACGAATCGATACCGGTCCACATTTCACTCACTACCCCCCAGTTCTGCCACCTGCTTTCACCTAAACGTACATCAAATCCAGTCGGCTGTCATATGCGGAATAAAGAAAAAAAATTCTCCCCGCACCGGATTCTATCCGTTACTCTCCTTTTCTAATCTCTCTCTCCCTCGCTATATATATCGATTATCGGTTTCGTTCTAAAAGCGTCTATACGTCCACGTCTGTACGCGCGCTATAACGTCTCTCTCTCTCTCTCTCTCTCTCTCTCTCTCTCTCTCTCATTCTCTCTGTCCCTGTCCTTGTCACGCGATGCTCGGGCTGCACGTGTTTTTCAGTACACGACGATTTCGAAATCGCCGCGCCTACGACGCCCCAGGCTCGTGCGTAATCGAGCGGGGCCGAGTGTTAGATTTGTGGCGGACCATTAACGAGCTCCGGAGGAGGCCCGCGCGAGCGCGCGGATTTTCCGGAAGTTTTACCGAACTATGCGAAACCCTTCGGACGCGAGGCCGCGTGGTGTTCTTTTTTTTTATGACGGGTCGAATTTTCGTGCGACGATGAGCTTCCATTATTTTTTTTTATTGCTGGGTGTGGCGCTTGGGAGTGGGTATGAAATGGCTACTTTCTCGGGAGGAGGGTTAATTAGTTCCTTGTATTGAATAGTGCGAGGAGAGGTTGAGCGATTTGAGTGGGGAAAATGTGTATGCGCTGGGAGAAGCTTTTTTTGAAATTCGATGTGGAAATTTTTTAAGGGAATAGGTTGAAAGCTATGTTAAATAACGAATATCTTTTGTTGATTTTAAATTTAATTAGTTTTTGGATTTTAATTAATATTGAAACACTCTAATATCGTGAGAATTTTTGGAATATAAATATCTGTACGAGTTACAGTTATTTGTAAAGTATATACTAAGCAAAAGATAATATTTCATACTTGATAGACATTTATTGTTAAAGAGCTATGTTTTAAAAACCTTACTAAACACCATTTACTCAATACTTCTTTTATGTTAACAATAATTTTTGAAAATTATGTTTCTCATTTAATGTCATAAAAACTTCAATGAATAAGTTTTTATTCATGTAAAGATAAAGACTCTTAAATCTATATAAAAATGAAACAAGAGGACAGTAAGACAAATTCTAAAAAAAGACATTTCTATAAAAAAAATTTTTGTGAACTTCTAAGTAAAGGTATGATGACCAGCGATAACGTTAAGGTATGTGGTATGAGGGGAACTTTTTCGTACGTATTAGTCATGCACGAGATATGCGCAAAAATGTGTAAAATATTAACCACATCAAAATATTGTGGTATGTCGAAGTTTTTATTCCTTATTATTTATGTTTTTATTATGCTTATTGTACAATTAAAAAGTAACTTTCTTATTTAACTAATTTATAAAATTTATAAAACATTAAGAAAGAAAATTAAATATTACTTACATGCTTTTAATTAAATCATTTAATTAATACAGCTTCAAAAATTTTATAGTTAAGTCATTACTTTATAAATTTAAACCTACTTTATTTTTAAAGCTAATGAAAAACTTGTTATTATAAAGTAGTTAAAACAAAAATTAGAAGAAAGTAAAAAATAAAAAATTTGTACTTCTTATTAGTAGTTTTAACTGCAATAAAATTTAGGATTATAGGTATTCAGACCTTAAAAATACACAATAACGAAAAAGCAATTTTATTTTTGAAATCTACGTTATTCAAATATTTAAATGCCACGTATGTTTACAAGGAGTTTGAAATTCGCTTATCGATGATAAATCATGGATTACATTTATGCCTAATTATTTAAGCCCACGCCAACACTTGAAGCTAAAAATATATTTCAACGAGCTCTACACGCGTTTGAAGATTTTCCGAGCACTAAAGTGACTTATTTCAGAAAACTACTCAAAAGCTGCTTAATAATGATTTACAAATTGTAAAAGTGTATGTAAATTATACATTATTTTAACGACACCTTTTGAACAATTGCAATATAATCAGATATTTAATAACAACAATAAACAAATTTGTAATTACTTTTTAGTTTTTTTTTCATTTTTATTATCATTCTAAAATATGATTTTTGTCTTAATTTAATTTTATTTAATAAAAAAATTTAAGAATTAATAACATTTATTTTAAATTTATAAAGTAAATTGTTTCACGCATAAAAAAAATATTTATTTGTTTTACTCATGAATATTTATGATTATTTGATAGTAAAACAAGATTAATCTGTTAATATAAATAACAATTTCAATTATAGCTATACCTTCCTATTCTACCATTCTAATAGTCTTCTATTTCTTGTAACAAAAACAGAACACAACTCTAAAAAAGCATAAACCTGTCTGATCTAATTAAGCCACCCAGAGATTTGTTTAGTTAACAGTCTAGTGTGCTAAATTTATTCAAAGAACAATGAATTTGTCTATAATTAAGCGACTACTTAACTTTCTTTTCAAGACAAATAGTGAACTTAGTATTGATGTATAAAGAAATGTTTGAGTTGAACAAAATACTTTTAAATCAACTTTTTGTTTAATTTTTCAAGGACTAGTCAGAATTATTTTACTAACCCTCCCAAATTTAGTATATAAACTTAAGACATTTTAAATTTTTAAATATTTCTCATTTAAAAATTTTACTATATAAAGATTTGTATCTGGTAGAAAATTGACCATATTCTGGGCAGAATTTCTGGTCAACAAATGTTAAAATGACACTTATCTACAAATTCTGGAAATGCTTTGAACAGAATTTATAGATAGGTGTCATTTTAAAGTTTGTTTGCCAGAAATTCTGCTCAGAATATGGTCAATTTTCTACCATAGTGATTAATTGAAAAAATTTTAAATAAAAAAATCGTATATCAATTTGCATATTTTTTATGTTTATTTATACTACAATTATAATTGTTATAAGTATGATAAAGATCACGTCTATAATAGAAATTCATACCCGTAAAATTAGTTCTCCTGACAAGAATTGCGGTTAAAAATGTAACATTAAAATCCATCATGATTCTGAAGATAAGAGGATGTATAGTCATGATAACTTTATTCGATGAAAATTTACATTCATTGTTTCATGCGATCCGGAATTCGTCATTTATTAATTACTTGCCTTGAAAAGTAACATTATTTAACAATAACCCACCATTCATTATTTTATTCATTAAATATTTAACGCTACACTAATATTCAAAGCCAATACATCTACCTGCTGCCCAGTTAATTAATAGCTCAAGAATCTCATTCATCGCGAAAAGCAAATACTGAACAATTTTGCTATCATTATACTCTTTCAGTACAATGTTTAATCAGCATTGAAGCATCACTCAAGCTCGCACATCCATTTTAACCATCCCTCTCGACTTAATTATCTCCAATCATTCTCATCCCTAAAGAATCCAATCCCCGTCGCTTTCGCATAATCAGCGTTAAAAAATCCCTCGTCCGTCGATTGAATTATTTCAGTCAAATCTCGCCTAAAAAAGCCTCATCAATTCAAAATTTTCCAATTCAACGCGCAAACCGGTCTGATCGCGCAACGATATAAACGCAATCGCAAAATACAATCAACGCGCGAATTGATTTCCCTATACACCCCACGCACTCACGGTAACCATCCCCCTGAGGAAACAATTATCAATCAGCGCAAAACCGCATCCGACGCGCAGAGCTACGGCTTACGTGTTAGGCATGTATATCCGCCGGCGAGGAATTTTCGCGCACTGGATGTGCGACAAGCTGAGGAATGAGGTAAGGAGGATCTGGGTACGGTTTATAAACAAGATGTGGTTGAGAGAGAGAGTGAATGGTTTTTTTTATTTAAGAGTTTAAGGTTGTAAATGATGATGTGTGATGGTAATTAATTAGTGTAGTGTCAAAATTAAATTGAAGTCGACGAAAGAATTTCTTAAATTTGAATAAAAGAGATAACGTTGAAATTGAAATATACATACACGATTTCGCAATTAAGAGTGCTTCTCTAGAAATTGACAACTCGAGTGCGACAGCGTCGTCCTGTCAATCATTATAATATAATTTAACTTGTTTAATGATTTTCAAACAATACTGTTCCGCCACGTGCAGCTACAATTCAAAAATATTTAAAATAAGTTTTAAATTAACGAAAATTAAATTAACGAAATAAAGCCACAATTTGAGGGAGAAATCGAAAGGCCAGTGGAGGGTTTATGAAACAACTTTCAAATTTTTCGACAAGTTGTTGCTGAATTTTGTTTATTTATTTCATCAAATTTTATTCAAAATATTCTTGAATTCCAGTTAACGTGGCGAAATGTTGATACAAGCTTGCGTGTTTGTCGATCGTGGCGAGTGAAACTTTTGATCAGGTTAAAATCCGAAAAATGAATTAATTCAAGCGTTTTGTATTAAGACATTACTTAATTAATTTACAAAAACGTTTGAATTATTCTTAGAAAATGATAGCAATTTTCTAATATTTTCACTTTATTTTAAAAATTTAATAAGTTTTGATTTAAATAAAATACACACAATGTTTGATCATAAGATTGCATTAAGAATACTGTTGACTTTGAAACTTTCAAATTCAATATGATCTTTTTTCAAACAAGCGAGTTGTCTAGTCAAAAAAGCTAGCTTTATTATTCGATAAGAGAATAATCGATCCATGACTGCAGCCACTCGACTCTCATCGTTGTAAATAACGGAATATTTTTTACGAAGTTATACAGGCAACTTGAAACATTTTTTTTCAAACCTGTAATTTTCGAACTCACTATATAGGAATGTATGTGCGTGCACATGCGTAACGAATTGTCACTAAATATTTGACATGCGAGTCAAATATACATATACCTTTTCATTTACTTAACGCTAAGGGACTATGTGGTATTATTAGTACTAGTATGTATACATAGACACACATATATGTACATGTGCACATACGTACACACATTTATTTTTCATTTAAATATCAAAACCAATTTAATATAAAAAAATAAATATATTTTAAAAAATTGCAACCTTTCAATCAGTTTTGAAATTACAATTCTCATATCAGAATGTATAATTTTGCAACGATTTATATTAAAACCCATTTATTCTAAAAATATAAATTTCATCTATAATTTATGAATTTGAAAAATTTAGTGTACTATGCATACTTGGGGTATTGATTGGTTTTAACCATCGGTTTTTTCTTATAGAGGAAACGGAGGATGCTAAAGAAGAGGCGGTAACTTGTTCAATGTAACGTTTTTCTTTTGCATTCTAAATATATCTCGAAGCATAGAAAGTGAGAATTAAAAAAAAATTGACCGATAAGCTATAGGAAAGTTAAAAAGACTTTAACTAGAAATAGCGCTTTATACAGTGGCCACCATAGTCTGACATATTTTACCCTTTTTCTACTGATCAAATTTGTCCATTTAAAAAGGTTAGAGTGACACAATTAACTTCTAAAGCTAATTTGGACTTAAAACATGGATTTATGTACCGCAAAGGGATTTTACCTTAACTTTATTATTGGAAATATATTTTAATTATAGTCTTTAAAAACACATTTATATTCAAGAAATAAAATTAAAGAAAACTTTTTTATTATACAGTTTATTTTAGAAAGAATTGCCCAATATGATGTCCAATTTTAAAGTTGCAATTTTGAGAATTGATAACCCTCATAAATCTAGGCCTTCAAATTTTACAGGATGTTATTTACATTTTGTAACAAATTTTAATGAATTCCTTAAATAATGATAAATTTACACTATGCCTTAAACGTACCTAATTTTTATATTTAATATTTCGCTGCGTTATTTTACCGATATAAAGTTAATTTGTTTCTATTCAAATTTTTATTAAATTGAATTTCTGAGATTAAAATTTTGTTCAAATTTGACAAAATAAGTTGTATATATTTATAATTATGGTTTTGATAATTCTTTACTATAGAAATGGTTATTGTTGTTTTTAATTAATTTATTTTTGCCTCTAATGATGAATTTCTGTTGGATTTATGACAGCAGCAAATGCTTTATTATAATATTAATTAATTAGCTGTGCTTTCATATACACGTGTGAATATTAGTTTCTTATTAAATATAACTTCGAATGCGCCAAAGAAGGTTTCCTAAAATGTTTGCTTTTTACTATACCTGTGGTAAAATAATTTTAATTAACGTTTTAATAATTTCTGAATTTCACCTCGACGCGTGTTTGCATATAATTATGGAAGCTACGTAGCCCTTTATTTAATTTAAAATTAATGACCGTATACGCACACGAAATATGTATTTTTATATACTAAGCTGAACTTTGAATTATAACTTACACTTATGAATTTTAAGTTTTATATTTTTTTATAATTTATTATATTTTTTAAATTCAGTTGCATACATAGTGAAACGGATTATATTTTTAATTACACCTATATGTACGTTCATAACTATTAATGTATGCCACAGCATTCAAAATAATTACTGTAATTATTTTGAAAAGACTGTAGAGCATTCTGAAATAGTTTAAAGGTTTTTAAAAGTCTTCGGTAAAGATTAAGTTATGATTTAAATTTATTGATACTTCCTTTCGCTAACTTAATTTATCCACTTTAAACAGAAATATATTCTAAATAAAACGTTACATAAAAAAAAATTAGATTAAAATCATTTAGATGTTAGAAAGTTTAGTAAATAATAATTTATTAATATCACATTTGTTGTTAAAAGCGGAGTATTACGTTGCTATATAACGAAATTGATAACTTTTGTCATAAAATGTTCAAATTATTCGATTATAGACATTGACATACATTTGAAATATGATTTGGAAAATTGACGTAAAATAAAGGAAATTTATTTTACTTCCAAAATTCTTCATAAATAAGTATAGATAATAATAATGAAAAAAAAAGAAAACAAATTTTACAAGTCGTAGAATCAGTTACTGAAATATAAACGATAACAAAACATTAAAAAATATTCAGTCTTAAAATATCTCAGAATCTAAATAGACTTATTATGTTGGCGAAAAACTCATCTATGAGATTGTAAAAAGCTACAAAGTTCTTTAATCTATCCTTCACACAAATTAATGCAAATTTATTCCAGTCATCGTAGATCATAAAAAAACAATTTTTTTTGTAAAATAATTTTTTCTTTAAAAAACCTAAAATTAACATATTAATTATTAAACCCTCCCACAACCCCGCACCACCCTACCACTAAAAAACCAACAAAACCCACGACATAAAAAAAAGAACAGCCACCTTGCTGGGCGGCCCTCCTCCTGATGCTCTTGTTGGCCCCGGTA
This sequence comes from Eupelmus kiefferi, assembly GCA_030522745.1. NCBI lineage: Eukaryota > Metazoa > Arthropoda > Insecta > Hymenoptera > Eupelmidae > Eupelmus > Eupelmus kiefferi. The sequence goes on along the minus strand of JAPYZB010000074.1, from coordinate 9,843 downwards.
ACCCTGGCGCTCTGGGACCTCGTGGCCGGCCTTCTCCTCCTCGTCGGCGTGCTGCTGCTCTCCGGCGTCGCGCTGCCGCTGTCCTTCTTGACTCCGGCCACCCTGCCTCCGTCCTTCAGCGGCGGCATCGCGCTCAGCATCTGCTCCATGCTCGAGCTGCCGGGCGCGCAAATCGAGGCCGAGCGCGTCTTGCGGCGCAGACTGTGCTGGTGCTGTACCTCCGCCATCATCGCTTCTAGCCTCTCTCTCTCTCTCTCTCTTGTCTTGAGTGTTTATAGGGGCTGCTTTCGCCTGAGCTGCTCTGCCGGCGCGGGGCTGCTTAGAGGGGGTGCATTTTAATCGAGGCTAACTGTTGCGCTCGGAGAGTGAGTGAGACGGAGAGTTTGGTTAATCGATCGGCGGGAGCTTGTGTTCACAGGTGGCCGGTTGATTTCAACACTCGCCGCGAGCTAAGTCGTACGGCTGGCCTGTTATGCTCTGCTTTTGATGCGATGCTGGGGTTTGCTGAATTATTCTGAGCTGGATCTTTATTCTGGGGGTTTTTCGGTCGGAAAGTTATTGCTCGATTGTGAGCTTTACGAGCTTTAAGTTGTGTTTCGTGAGGCGAACTTTTTGAAGTATACTTAAGTAACTTCACTTGTAGAGCGTTTCTTCAGACGAAGTTCTTTAAAGACTGAACGACCGTCGAATAATTAACGCTAAGAATTAGTTTACTTCCTGGTGAAACTTTGCTCGATTTGTCGGTCCTTTGTGCACTTGAAAGCAGTTTTACCGCGCGCAACTCGCACTGCTTTGAGCCAGCCTACTATTTATCTCCTTTGAACTTTAAATTTTCGGCTCTGCTCTCGTCAAACATTTTAATTACGTCAGTTCCAAAGTAATTTCCATTCCTCTTCAATTCTTATTCTCTCTAAACTCACTTTTCCCTCAGCCAAACCGTTCCACAGGGTAATCCCCTTATTTCTTCTATCACAACGCCACTCCCGTCGAAGCTTTTTTCGATCTATTATTCAAACGGGACAACGAACTCTGTCCGCGTATTAACTCTGTATATTTACTTAGCAGCCAAAGTTTGAACACACAGAGCGAGATGAAACTGCGAGCGAGAACAAAAATTGCGTTTCTCGTCGCTGCGACGAGAGAAAAAAAAAACGAACTGAAAAAAAGAGACAGAGACGGGGGAGAGAGAAAGAGTGAAGCGGGAAACTGGCGGTCCGCCAGAACGACTGGCTCAGTCGGCAGGAGGAGACTCGGCGACGTCGCTCGATGGCCAATCGAGCGCTGATCGATCCGCTGATAAATAGAGCTTTCTTTGGGCGCACTTGCCACTCGACGCCATCTACGCCTCCATCGGGCGCCAAAACTCGATTTTTCTTCCTTTCTCGTCACTCGCCACTGGCTTACCGTCTCGCTGTTTTCTTTTTTTGTATATATTTCAGTTATTTAGGTTGCGTTCGTGTTCCAGAAATAGAGCGGTGTTATTTTTTTGAGGTTATGTCCGTCTTCTATTTACGTTTTTTAGGTTATGTCACTTAACTTTCGTACGGTTTCATATTTTTAACTCTCACAAATCTCATTCCATCGGTTCCGATTTTTTCGATTTCTCTCTGCGTGCTCTCCGCCCGCTTCTCGCTGCCGCCGCGCGCGCGGTTTTATTTTTACGCGCTCGAGCATGTGCAGCGTATCCGTTTTCTCGTTCTCCCCGCCTCCCTCCGCCCGGTTTTCTTTATATTCGAGTTTAGGGACGATGGTCCGCGCCCCGAATTCCGCGAGTTTATTTCGTAAACGCGCGTCCGACTACTTTGATCTCCGCGCGTGGAAGGAAAACATCGTGAACATCGAAAGAGAGAGGCGTTAATTGACAGCGTCCTGAACGTTCTCCGTAAAAAAATCCTGTCCCTGATTTTTTTTTAAACTCAAATCGTTCGGTGGCTGGCTATCCTCTTCTGCGCATGGCTTTATAAAACGAGAGCCGGTCCCACGTTCTCTTTATGCGCGCGCGCGCTATTTTCGGCGCCGCGTGCGTGCGTGATTTGTGATTGTTTCCACGGAGCAGTCGACGACGTGCGTCCAAAGCAGCACGGGTAGCTGTGATTCCGCGAAGGCGGGTTTATAATTGCGATTCCAATTCGTCTATTTTCGAGCACCGGCCGTCTCTCTCTCTTTCTCTCTTTTACGAGCACCTGGTTTCTTCTCTGGCCCAAGAAGCGTTGACCTGGTCCGCTATACGCGGCTCGGGAAAGAAAAGCGATTAGTCACGAATCTTAGAACTCGCGGATTGCTTTTATTGGCCGACGCCGCGGCGAGAGGCTGAAAAATGATAGCGGATTCACACTTGCTCCACTTTCCTGTAGCGTTTCGAGCCGGTGCCCGCTCAAATCGAGCCCGGGATCACCTCTTTAACCGGCTCCAAAATCGCGAGGCGACGAATTTTGAGGTTATGTCACCCCTTCTCGCCGATAGCGATCCAACGATACGAAAGAAAAAAAAATAAACAAACAGTCGAACGTCGCGGCTATACGCAAGCTCTATTATTCACCGCAGAGCGCAGCTGGAGCACTGTCACACAAGTCACCTTCACTCGAAGAAGCAAGAAAAAAAGAGCAGATTTTAACGAAGGATAAAGCATACATCGGCGGGCACACACGCAGAGTTCGGTACACCGGTGTGGTGCAGACGCGCCCGCACGGGGCTTCGTTTCGCGAGGCACTGGCTTACGAGAGAGCGACGCCCGGCTAAACGCGCGCACCGCTCTCTCCGTCTCTCTCGTCGGCAGCGTCGCGACGCCGCCGTGCGCGCAGCTCACTCGCCCCTCCCACGCTACTCGCTCCCCCAACGCTCTCGCTCGCTCTCTTTTTAGCCTATGCGAGTGTGTAAGTACAGCGCTCTTTTCCCTGCGCGCACCCGCAGCCCCGCGCGCTCGTGCAGGGCTCACCTTCGACGCAAGCAACCGTACGCTCTTTATCTCTTCTTTATGCTTCATCTGTCTTCCTTTCATTCTTTTATCTGAGGGATATTCGAAAATTTCGGCTCTACCCCATCGCGGCCAAGAGGGGCTTTCAGATGCGGAGGGTATGGGCTGGGGCGTGAGAATTGAAATTTTCAAATGACGTGGAACGTTGCGAAAATTTGGGGAATACGGAGAAATCGCTGGGATGGCTGGAGGAAGAGAAAAGACTTTGGCCGCTCGTGCGCTTTATTGTAAAGTGGGGGAAATCTGATCTTCATTTTTTATTTTTTCCTCGGCTGAGTCGTTTGGAAATCGGAGCTTTACCTATTATTATTATACATTTGTTAGAATCATAAATGAAAATTTTTAGTATCCATTATTTTTTCAGCTAATGAAAGTAGTTAAATTAGTTCTTAGAAGATATATCTTTTCTTATAGGCAAGGTGAAATTTTTACAATTTTTCTACTTATATGTAGAAAATTCGTATTTCATTTTAAATTCTTTTGACAATATCTGCTCGCAAATTTACGAAAATCTAATTTTATTTGAAAAAGAATTACGAAAAATTCGAACCATGGCAGGTCTAGAGACGCTGTCTTACCACAGCCATTCCGTATCTACTTCCATGTGTTTAGCATGACATAAAACCCGCAGACGGACCTTTCAATTCAATTTTCTTCTTGGTTAAATGGATCGATTCTCTATTTCTTGCTTCAAATAAAAATGCTGATTTTTTCTCAATGTATAAATTTTATGAATATTATATAATTGTATCAGTGGATATAATCATATTCATTAAGATTAGCTAACATCATCCATTATGTCTTAATACGTTATCAACGGAAACTCGAGAGCAAATGAATTTAAATTGCTCAATTTTCGGTTTATCACGCATGCACAGAACTATTTTAACTATTCAAGGAATGCAAATTTGAATACGTCAAACTCAAACAATTACCTCTCGATTAATGAATTATTGAGTCAAATCATTTTGCATTGAAAATGACGTACATTATCCTTCGCATTCAAATTCATTCATGAAAGATTATGAATAGGTACTTTGGGTAAAGAAATATTAAAACTGAAATAGGGAAGAAGAAAAGTTCTTGCTACATTAATTTTCATAATGTTAATATTAAGCATTAGCGGAATGTAAATAGACTTCTAATAGTTCTATAATGGATCTTTTTGTTCAACGATGAAAATCAATAACGTTATAAAAGGTATTTTATGCAAAAGATGGATAAAGGCATATTTTTTTAAGAAACTTTTGAAATTGTCCTGATGTTTAATTGTGCAAAATACAATAATATTTTGTAAGCAAAACGTATTTAAAAAAAAATTAAAAATGTTTGAAAAACCATAAATAGTTAAAATATTAAAAAATTCGATAAAAGAATTATTGAAAGTTAAAGTATATGTAAGGTAGATGAAAATTGAGATATACTCCAGTTTAAAGTACCCTACCTTCAAATTATTCATACAGTGTATTTAACGACGAATAGTTTCGAAAAATTAAAATATTTCTTTCAAAGAGAATTTTTTATTTTATTATAAAAGTAAAAATCAAAAAACGTTATGAATATTTTCTATACGACAAAATTTTGTTTAAATTTAGTATGAAATGGTAATGTAATATTACATTTTTCATTTCAGGCGCGTACATACATATCTTGTCAATACGATTTTTCACCTTGCGTTTAACATTTATGTTATACATCTAAAATTTGTTCTCATATTTTTATATCATTTTACGTGTCCCTACAGAAGCTTTGGCTTTTTCACCTCGAGTCCAATTTACATCCAAATTTTTCAATTCATAATCTTTTTCAATCCCTTTTTCGTTTGGTGTAAACTACTTTCAGCATCTGCAATACACCGAACAAAAAAAAATAACAAAAATACGAACGGTTAACCTCTCAAATCCAGTATAAAAACTCTCATCTAAAAGCACCAAACCAAAAAAAAAACGAACCACTCCGATACCAATCTCAATCTCCGAAATTCTCGAGCGTGACTGCTCACGCCCTCGCCACCTCCCCCGCATACCCAAAATTTTCCTCAAAATCCCTCGCGCGCGACTGTTAGTCTGGCACGAAGGGGTTAACACTCTTTCTCTCTTTCTCTCGGAATTCCAAAAAAAGTTCGCGATGCACGAGACCCTGCGCTCGAATATAAGCTCGTTCTCTCTTCGAATTTCTCCGCGCGCTATGCGTCAGCGCGCTGGCGCGCGTCCAGCGCAGCCCCGCGGCCCTAAAATATAGACTCGAACGCAAGGGGTGTGAGAGAGAAGGAGGAAAGAGAGCTGAGCTCTCCCGCGATTCTCGCTGAACCTGACGTTCGCCACTGGGGCAGAAGCGCTCGCTTTTAGAACTGCGTGCTGATATACGTACGCGTGCGGCGAGTCAGAGCGCGCCGGTGATGATTGGGGAATACGGATGCCTTGGACCGAAGGGGGGGGGGGTGGATATGATAGAGGTTGACTTTCAGAGTCGATTTTTGATTTTTTATAAAAGCAAGTTATATAAGTTAAGTAGATTGCCGTTGAATTTTGTTGTTTCTTCAGATTTGAATATTTTTTGTTGGGGATCAGTTCTAGTAATACACTCACTATTTTGAAATATACCCATAATTATTTTTGCGAAAAATCAATCCGGCATTTTTTACAATGAACGTTTGAACTGTCTACGTTACTTTGAAATGCCATTTTGTATTATTTGTCGATGCGTGAATTTCACAACACTGGTTAAACTTCTAGTTTAGTTCTCATCACGGAATTTTGTGCGGGATTCAGAATGAGTTACACAGAATGCTTTTATAAAAAAAAAGGAAAAAAATGCACTGAGTAGTGTAGTTAACATTTTCTCAAATTAACTTTACAAAATTAATTGGTTGGAAAGTATAGGCTAAATACAAAGAAAATCTAGAGTGAAAATTTGCCTTTGATGGCTTGCTACTCTTTGTACTGTTAAAATTTAATCTATCAATAAAAAATTAAATCTAAAAAGTTTAAATTAAAAACAATACTCTCTTGACGTCACAACTATAAATCATGTGTTTTTCATATTACAGTAGCGGATTAGCTCTACATATTTTTGGTAAAATATGCATCTACAGTAAAGTAAGTTATAAAGAGAATTATGTTGAGATATTTATACGGCGACACTTTAAATACTTTATTAAATTTTTACTACGCGCATTTCCCGAAAATGAAAAACTGTTAGAGTTGCTAATGAATAAAAGAAATACCTTATTAAAACTTCGTCATAAAATCTTTGTTATAATAAAATTTTTACAAGATAATTTGAAAATAAAATTTATTTCGCACGCAAGAAAAGTTCAAGCATGAATTTAAAAAAATTTCATTATTTTTTGGAAGGAAAAAATTAACTATCAAAATCAAGTTTGTTCCGCCTTTTTTCCATAAAATTTAACTTAATAAAATTAGCTTGTAGCTGTAGCAACTTTATTTAAAAAAGAAAAAAATTCATTTTTTCCGCATGCGCATTCGTCGCACTTTAATGTCCAACTGTGTTTCAGTCTTCGCTTTCCGTCCACACTGCGTCGCTGCCTTCTATTATTCTCATGTTCTGGCCTCTTTTTTTCTCGTTGCTCTTTACCTTATTTCGTATAATGAAAACAATGGGGGCACCAGTGCCGTTTGTTATGGAAAAAAAAGTTTAGAAATTCAAAGAGGGATGAATAGTTGATTTAATCGTTTTTATATCATTTTCTGAAAAAGTATTTTTACGAGCGAACAAGAAATTCGAGAGCACATTTTATTTAATATAAAATTTAATTTTATAAAAACGGTCTTATATAAATGCAAATGAAAAGAGGTTTTAAAAAATTTAATTTAATAATTTATTTTTAGGGATCGGTGTAAAAGTTTTATTATAACAGGAATTAACTGGATACAAAAAGAAGTTATAGTACAATTAATAATATAATAATACTAAGGATGACTAAACATTTCTAAGGCTTTTTTAATTAAATTGCCGCTAAAGATCAATCTCGAGCCAGCATCCTCTTAGAAAGCAGATTAAAACCCCACGATTCTCCAATTGATTTTCCACCATTTATTAAAAGCCGCAAAATCAGATCAAGCTTTTACAGTCCAACAATCTCGCAAACACCCCAGAACATTCGAAGCGATTTTGGCCACCTTATTCATCTCTATTTTTATCAAAATTCCATCGGCGACGCAATAAAAAAAAGCCACACGCGGATTCCTAACATTTTTATCAGCAAAACAACACGGCTCCGCCCTCGATAGCCGCCCAAAATAACATAACGGCGTCAATGAGCAGCTTTAAGCGCCAAAAGCTCGAGTTCAACAAACGCGAAATTTCGCGGGGCCCGCGAAAATCAGTTTTTCGAGCCGCGTCAGCGTGTCTTTCTCGCTTTTCTTTTTCCGTCGCTCGAGCGACACAAGCAGGCGCGCCGGGAAATGTATCCACGCACGTGTTGCGAGCCGAGCGCGAGTTACACAATCTCGCTCTTTCTATAATTCGATTCCGGCGCTATATAGCTTATGGAGCGCGCGCGGTTTCGCATACGAAGATGTGGGACACTGGCTATGGGTTGGCTTGGTTTGGTTGGTTGAATTTTTTCTGCTTTGTAGTGGATTATTCGTGAAATAATGGTGAACGCATTTGTTTAAGTAAGTTGATTTCAGCTTTGGATTTCGTGCGGTGCATTTTCGTTTTAATTAAACTTAAAATCCATTGAAAATTCAAATTAAAAAACTTGAAACATGTAGGAAATTTTTTAAAATAGCTGGGAGGATCGCGTATATAAGATCTGAAAGTTAAAGCCGTACAATTTATGGCTTGTCGAAAGGGGGAAGGACGTGGAATACATTGTAATTTAAGAAGCGCCCTGCAATTTTATACTCCTAGCGTCGACGTTTTAATTGTCATCATTACCGTCATCCCGCCAGTTAATACCAGTAAGAACCGGATCAGCAAAGGGTATAATATATGGGTTACTAAACATCTAAACCGACTATTTTTCTAGCGTATTTATTTTGGATATTATTTATGGATCTAGCTGACTAAAATCACTTTGAAATTAAAAAGGTTACGTTTATCGCAAATAAGTAAGATAGAACTAACTAGTGACTTAGAGATAATAAAATTTTGTAAAAAATACGCTATAACTGTATCATAAAAGGGCCAATTTATTTTAAAAAACTGTGTAGAAAATGTTCAAGAAATTGAGAAAATTGTGTTAAAGTGTAACAGTTTGATTCAGGGTTCCCTAAAATTTTCCAAATATCTAAAATAGATTTTTAAGTTATATATTTTTTTCATCTCTTAAAATATTCAACTATTTTCGTCCATGCTCATAAATATTTGATATTTCTATTAAAATAATTAAAATTTGTATGGACCTACAAAAAACAATTATTATTCTAAAACTTGTAATAATTTAGTTAACTCATAATGAGGCATTTGCTTAGAAAATAGCCAGAATTTTCTGGAATGGGCATTTCCAATCAGAGCAAATGACAAGATTCTAACTTGGTAGTTTAAAATTAGTTTTATCGCATCGTTAAAGCACCGATGGCTTTGAACTTTTTTCATTTTATTTAGCTGGGCACAACTTGTGTATACGAAAGAAACAGACGGAGGCAGAAGTTGGATGAAGCGCAGTAAGTGAACTCTTTAATTACTTAGCAGTGAAACCCAGCATCAAAAACAAACTTTAATGGCAAATATGGAGGGAAAACGTTGAAAACCATTTCCTGCAATAATTGCAAAACACATAGATTACGTCGGATAATAAAAATAAAATTTCAGTTCATATTTGTTTATCAACATTTTAGTTCTTTACTAAACTGTATAATAAATTTCATTGTAACGCCATAACTCTTCTAAAAAATTATTATAGTTAAGCAGACATACATTTCTGCTTCCTAACTTAGAAAGCTTTGTGATAATAGAAAAACGCTTTATTGAAAACATCTAGGAAACATGTATTGAAATCTTTAAAATCAAAATATATCATTTTTAGAAAGTATCTGTGTGTGGGCGTGCGTGTGTGAGTGTGTGTATTTCAATTCCAATCTCAAAATATACATATATACCATTTTTAATCCACAAAAGCTTGTTCCATTATTATATGAATGCGGTTAAAAAAATTAAACTATCTTAATTCATTTTCGACTTTAATGTTAAACATTGAAAAATTTTCATTTAAAATTATTTAATGTAATAATATCTACTTTACGTAGAATATGTCTTTTCTCTTTTAAGTAATTAAATAAAAAATGTATTGGGACCGATTTTTGAATATTTATTTCATACCTACAGAGAAAAATTATTATACATTGAAATTTAATTGAAAAATCGTACATGTCGGAATTGATAGTATTATTCAACAGTTTTTATTTTATTATATTCTAACTTATAAATTAAATTCTTTAAAAGTAATTCATAATTGCAAATACGTAAATAATATTCACGCATATATATGTGTAAATAAAATATATTTTGTTGCCCTTTCTTATCCAATGCCTCGATTACTTTTCGAAAAATCGAGTATTATTTGAATCATGATAAAAATGATTAAATTTCAACAAGCCTGGATTTTTTTTAATTAAATTAAATGTACTCGTATATTAGTTGAATGGACAATTTATAAGCAGCTCGTTAAACAATTTATTATAAAATTAATTCAATTGTAATAATAGTATAACTTAATAACTTCTAAGAACAGCCACAATAAATAATGTTAATGTCTAAACAATTATTTTAGTATCAAGCATTTACCTATCGCTGTTAGTTGTGGATTGAAATTATACTGTTTAAGTGTGTATACGCAGAGAAATACGAGTAAGGGGAAAGGGTAGAGAGAGAGAGAGAGAGAGAGAGAGAGAGAGAGAGAG
>JAPYZB010000073.1:0-34250 GCA_030522745.1 Eupelmus kiefferi | reverse complement strand
GAGGATTGTAACTATTTCCTTTCTGATTATGCTATGCTGTTTTATTTGTTGATCTTGATACAAAGAATACACTAGAGATTTAATCTGATTACAATTTATTATGAATATAACAGGTTTACTAACCCTAATCAAAATAAAATTGTTTTGAATAAAATTTAATTTTCTACAGATTCAAAAATATTACACACATACAGGATATGTCAAAAAATATGTCAGGATATGCTTAAAAAAAATCGAGTTTTTTGCGTAAGTTTTGAATGTTTTAAGTTTGTTATTTATGCAACAATTTGAATAAGCTAAGAATGTTTTTGGTGCACAGGTTTTTTTTACTAAGGGCTCTGTCTCAAATGAATGTGTCAATTACACGCTTATCACACGAAAAACTTACCAAAAAAGTCGAGTTTTGCATATTCAGATTTGAAAAATTAATTATAGATGATAATTTAGGCTTTCTGATTGTTGAAGTGATTAGATAATTAATTTAAGTATGTATTTGCATCATTTTGTAGAATTAGTAATTTATTTTTTATATATTAAGAGCAAATGAATTTATAAAATTTTATTCAAAGTATTCTTTAAAAGACGAACTAATAAGTGGAACTATTTAAATAGAATTTTAAAACTTCATCACACTGCCGGAAAGTCGTAAATTTTAAAGGAAGTAAGTTTGACAAGATGGAAATTCGATCAGCTATATCCCTTCGGACTTAAAGTTTTATATTTCTTTAACTGTAGATAAAGTTTGAAAATCGTATTATCAAAGTCTTTTTACAAAAACTATATTATTGGATCGATTCCTTTTATCATCTAAATTTTTATTTTCTCAAAGAAACTAGCCATTTGATTTTTGAAACTTCAAACAAATACCATCCTAACATTTTAAAATTATTCTTCTCTAGAGGTTTAAATCAAACAAAGATATGTAACGTCCTCTTGCACAAAGTACCGACTGGCATATTTTAAAAAGGTAGCTTTTAATATTGAGTTTGAATAGTAGAAAATTATTTATGATCACTTTTTACTTTATCCGGTGCGTACATTTACGTTATAGATTACCAAGAGTTACCCATTTTCAAAAAACTATTACTGATCCTCATCATAATAAAAATGACTTCTCTCTCGTACAATTTAGTTAATGTCTGATATAAACTTCTCGATGCTTCAAAAAAGTATAATCATCTATATGAAATATGTACAGTTTCTAAAAAAGCGTTAACAATTTAAAATATTGATAAATCCATTTATAAATTAAGATATGAACAATAATCTAAAATGCCCAATTTACCGTAATAAGACGTAAAAACTGTTGTAATAAAATTGGAACATATATTAACCTTCTGAAGAAACATGCTGGCGGTCAGAAAGATAATATCGATGTACACTTATTTTAAAAGAATAACATGTAATCTCAGCCTTGTTTATGTATCGTATATGCATCTTGTCACCTTAGCGAGTTTCTCTTGCAAGGATCGAAGTACATCACTGCCGATCAAATTACCAGCCACAAATCGATCTTCTGGCTTTATGCGGTTTGTAGAGTGATCTGGAACAGGGCGGAATTGAAGTTGAGAGATTTTCGTTGGTTTTGCGGTTGCGGAAAGTTTGGTGGATACAGCGTAAGTTAGAGAGTTTGAATGGATTGTCTGAGGAGAGTATTCAGTTTTTAAATATTTGAGTGGGTTACAAGGTATATTTTGATCAAAAATGTAGAACGTTTTAATAACGTATGAATAATATCATCAATGTTCTTATGAAACGCTTGATTTGGTACAGCGAAATGATGTTGTTGTTATGACCTTTCAAATAAGTTGAATTTTCCTTAAAGATATGGTTTATACTTTATCGTAATTTTCCAAATTTAAATTAATAAATATTAGTTAATCTAAGAATCTATTAAGCCTGATTTTAGCAAAATGTAATAAGATTAGGATCCTTCTTAAATGCCCAAAATGAAAGCTGCTGAATTCGAAAAATATTATTCAAAATGTTTCTTGAATCAAGCTATGCGTAGAAATAGAAATTTTTAAAAAGTCTGTCACTCTGCTGGGACGTCGTAAATTTTGAAGGAAGTGAGTTTGACAGGATGGAAATAATTCAACCGCCTGTATCTCTTCAAACTTGAAGACTTTTAATATAATTCTTCAACTGCACAGAAAGTTGAAATTTCCAGTATCTGAGCCCACTGACAAAATCTATACTCCATGTTAGATAAAAATTAATTTCTAAATTGTTATTATCTCGAAAGAATTTTTCAACTAAGAACTTTAACAATTGTTTAAAATCAATTTAAGATGTATCAAAGTAATCTATAAAATTACTTGGAAAAGTTCACAAAATAGCAATTCATTCATCATAACGATCTATCCCCTGGAATAATTTATGATCACCCTTTCATTCAATAAATTTTATATGTATACCCGTACCTCACCGCGCAATCAGCGCACTTACTGGAGATTTCCAATCTGATATCGACCTCCACGGTGCGCGCATACAAAATCGAATTCGATTCTCCGCTGAAACTTTTTATTAAAATCAGCCAACTTCACTTCTAACCCAAGCCTTGGCCATTAAAAGTCCCGATTATTCGCTCTCCCCACACAATGATTCCTCGGAATAAAAGAGAGAGCGAAAGCGCGAGTGGCGCGCCGAATAAATCGAGCTCCCTCCTTTGACGCAATCACTCTCCTCGAGCCTTGAAAATCATGAAGAAAGGCGTTCTCCCGCGATTTGTCAACCGGACGAACTTGGCATCGACTGCAATTTGTCACTCTCTGGCTTCCCTTGCTCCAAGTGACTTTACCTGTCGCTTCTCCCCTCTCTTTTCACTTCGTCAGACTGGCGCGCTCGCACACACAAGGCCAACGACGACGACATAGTTTTCCCGACTTCCGCGAGCGCAGATTTATTTCAGGGCGGATCTTAATCGTCGATTATCGCCTGCGGCGGATCGCATCTCTTCCTATATCGAGATCCTGGAATCTTCGGAGGAGATGGGAAATCTTTATAGGAGACGCATAAAGAAGCTTTTGCCCTGAGACTTTCTTTTTCGGTGAATTTCCGACTCCTTTTTTTCTTATTTCTTCTGATGGGCTTTCACAACTTTCGTGAACTTCCCGGGCTTTTTCGGCTCCTAGAGCTTCTTAGCGGAGCCGGAAATACAAGTGCGCGATGAATGGTGATTTTTGTCGTGAATGACCTTCACCGGGATCTTCGCGCTGTTTCAATGGAGCGAGAGAGAGAGATGCGTGGTATTCATGAAAAATTAAATACCAAGAGCAGCGACGGCAAATATATTTATCTGCCGTATATGAATTGAGACGACGGGCGTTGCGTTAATTAAATGCTTTTGAAATGGCTACTTGAAAGGATTCTCCTTAAGACTTATAATCTGTCTTTTCAATTTTAACGAGGAGACAAATTTTTCTTTCTAATTTTTTTTTATTCAAAATTCGTCAAAGAAATGTATGAATCTTTACAGGTATATCTGCTTTTATGATAATATCGTTGTAATAACGTATTTATTTAATTTGAAAAAGTATTACGCGTGGTTGACCTACCTAGCGTATATGTTCGAGAGGCGTTTAAATAATCTAACAGGTACGCTTAGATAAGCATCAGCTAGAGTAGAGTTTATGAACATGTGAATGTTTATATGAGTACGTTAGAATACAAGCATTGCGTGATGAACAAAGTTGATGCAGTGGCCGTAATATCATTAACTTAGAATATATCTATGTTAAAGTCTATTTATCTCGTGATGAGGTCAGTAAAAATGAGCGCTCCCAGAAAAAAACTAATAAATCATTTTCATTGCACATTTTTCCTCCGACTCTCCATTAAAATCCTCCATTAAAGGCGGAAAGTTAATTCTCACTATTCGCTACGCACGATTAGCCTTCGAATCAACACACATGCAACGCTTGATGTATATCGCTTCATCCTAAAAATCTCCGTATCCAAACGAACACACCTACACTCTGAAAATCAAAGCCATCGCACTCCCGTCCAGATAAAAAGCTTGTAAAAAATAACGATACGGAAATCCACCTCTAACTGGGAGACCGCACGCTGCGCGAATTCATTTGTCGCCCACGAGGCTTGTTCGCTCGACGGCTTCGCCGAGAGGTCCATTTTTCAGTTTCGACCGGCGAGGTAATACATTTTTCAAGCGAGCGGTGTACACACTTTCTGTATAATAAATAAAAGGACTCGTAATTCGACGAGTTTGAGCAGCGAGGAAGTTTGCAGTAGAGCTTGCGGAAACGCACGGGGGTGGCGGCCCCGTACTCATAACCTTAACCCCTCCGCATTTTACGTCAGCGAATCGCGCCGCCCACCTTCGGGGGGCTTACGACGCCAGCAGTGCAGTTCTTGCAACGCCAAGTTACGGAAAAGTCCACATAAATTCCGAGTTCGATAATTTAACAATGTTCTCGATGAAAAAGGAAAATATATCGTAACGAATTTGAGATAATCCGTAGAATTTGAGATAATGCTCCGATGCAATGATGATATAACGCTAAATAATTGAAAGGATATCATTGCTATATTACGATGGCTAGCGTGCTTGTTTATCGTGGTTTTAAAAGCATCGCTCGAGTAATTTACTTTAATTAAATTATCTCAACGTTAGCTATTTAAATTTCTCTGTAAACATCAGCCCGAAAATTAATTCGCACGGGGAATGTGCGGAAAGTCAACGAAATATTGTACTTTCGACCGATCAAAATGCAGTTCATTTTCTGCAAATGTTGGACTAATAAGGACGGAGAGTTGAGCAAATGCAATTACATCTAAGGGCAAAACATTACTACAATTCGGTTTTGCTGAACTCTAAGTGCACAGAATAATATCAAATTTTTAACGAACAATCATTAAATGTTAGATTTACAAATAGTTCACATTAGCGAAACTCCAACTGTTAAACTAATTTATTCGTATTAATTAATTAAAATCAAGAGAAAAACTACTAATACCATCTCGAAATTCCACGCGAAAAATCGATATCAAGGCAAGGCAGTCTATTCAGAAAAATCGAAATCCCTCCTCCCCTAACGAGCTCGTTTTATTTATTAAATAATTTATCATGACGTCAATTAAGAAAGATTCCATCGTCAACATTCCCCCTCTCCCCTCGCCAGCTATGCCTTCACAAAATTACTTTTTCAAGCTCGAATGACACGCGTCGTCGAACGCATATTTCACCCTACCGCAGCCTCGAACCATCTCATTATTATAATTAAAACATCCGCTATCAATCCTCGTTTCTTCCGCGTCAGCGGGTCGGGATAAAAACTTTTCCAACGGCTTGCCGCAGATACGCCAAGAGTTAACCGCTCGAGAAAAGAAAGAAAAAAATGAAAACCCTATCGCAAAACGTTAATCCGCGCGCGCGTGCAGGCCTCTTTTTTTCTTGCCTGCCTGCGAGACTGCGATATGCCGCGTCGCCGCTTGCGATCCAAGGGTTTAATAATCAAGCTCCGAGAAAGAGCCAACCCTCGCGGTGGAATCGGGTTGCTGGATTGCCGGCGGGGCTCTTGCTCTGTAGTGCTGTTCAGCGAATGGAATAGAGCCGAGGAAGAAAAAGACCGCTGGCTTGAAAGGACGTTGCGCTGCGTGACTTACGCAAGACTACGTCTTGTTTCGCCCCTTGCCTGTGGCTTGAGCTGATGATCGATACTCGTTGGACGCTGTAAATCAGGGCGTTGTAAAGGGTAGAAGTTGAGTAATGCGTTTTATTTTGTTTTGTGTTTTTTACTACTTATTGGTCTTGTTATGTAATATTTAATTGCTTATTGTGAAAAGTGCTGTCTAAAAATACCGATGAAAATATAATTATCGTACATATGTTTAAAGTAAATAAAAAGTCAATAAGCTTAACTCTTGTAAAAGGAACACTGAAAGTGAGAATAATTTATGGGAGGCCTGGCTCAAATTGGGTGCATTATCAAAGTTTTACGAGAATACTCAATTTTTCAAAGAAATCAAAGTACTCCTTGACTTTTTGCGCATTTTCTTTTCCCTTAAAGGTCTTTTACCTCGTTGAAACGTTACAGAACGAACGTTTTTTTTTAAGAGCCTTCGGTTTTCAATAAGCTTGTAGGAATAATTCATTCATGCACACCAACAATTTTAAAACCAAATTCTTTTTGTACAAACAGTTTTTATAGTGGTTGGAACTCACAAATAATTAATAACGTTTGTAGATTTACGAAATTGGTAACTTAATTATTTTTCATATATAAGCAATGTAAAAATATGTAGTCGAAATTAGTTTGCTAATTACTTCTTTCATTTTTGTTCAATATTTAAACTTAATTTTCTTTATTATAGCGTGGGAATCAGCAACATTTTTCATCATAACTTATAATAATTTCTTTTATATAATATTGCATAAACGTTGATTGCGAAGAATGAGATTTTTTAATATTTCTCAGGAATTCACTTCCTTCAAAAGTTAAATTTCATTGAAAAATGTATGAACTTGATTCAGAAAGGCTAATTTCTTTTATTTGTTATTATAATTTTAATTGTTTGAGAACAATTATATTTTACATTTATGTTTTAAGAACAATTATATTATATTTCCTTCTAAAATGAGCTTTTGTTTAAGTTTAATAAAGTCATGCTTTTATCTTCAGTGATATGGAAAATTCCTCATATCAATATATAAACAAAATTATTTTTTTAATTTTTAAATTAACTTTAAGAAAGGTCAATGTCAATATATTCAATATGGTTGTCATAAAGGCTTTTACTTAAATAGTGCTCATTATTAATAACAATGTATTTTTTTTTTAGTTTCTTATTAGAAAGATTACCATTGTCGAAGAAACTATGTAATAATAAATGAATGGCAATAGTTTTATCATACCAATATAATCAACTTCTACGATACAATCCTAACATCATTATGCGCTTAAACTAATGACAAGTTTACCCGAATAAAATCAATGCTTGCTAAACTACTTCGAATCGTAACGTCGAAACTCTTCTAAGCAGTCAACTATTTGAATTCATATAACAACGTTATAATCAATTTAAAGAAATCGAGCTTGATAATTATCTAAAATTTAGAAAACTTAAATCATAATGAGTTTAATTTCTCGAAATAACAAATGTCTTTGGATAGGTCAATTGAAGCGTAAAATTGCTGAAGCATCTAAACGAAAGCACCAAGTGAGAATTTTCATTTCTTCTCATAAATCAATAAATAATCAAATTGAAGCTATCATTCGAGATATAACCCAAGAAATATCTGTGGATATAATAAATTCAGAGAAGTTTAACATTGATCATAGTAAGTCTGCATATACTTTAATTAATCCAAGGAATACTGCAATTCACCTTATTCTATTGAATGAATATCTACCCTTCAAGAATTTGATGGGATTTTTAAAGTTTATTCAATATGCTAATTTTAAATCATGCCGACCAAAATGTTTAGCTGTCTATTATCACACTGAAGAAAAACTGTCAGGATTTCGGGCTATCGCAAAAAGTGCTTGGATTGCTTCTAAGTTTTTAGATCTATCTATAATAAGCATAAATATAAATGAAAATAATCCTGTTCCCAAGCTACTTGTTTACAATCCATTTAAACGTTATTTTTCAGTCAAAAATTTTGACGAAAACGCGGAAATTTTTCCGGACAAACTACGAAATGCAAACGGTCATCTATTTAAAATGTCTTACCAGCCATTTGATGACGGATCTAACACAGAAGTTTTGGCACTGGTAAGCGAATGGCTTAACTTCTCGACGGAATTTGAACCCTGGAAACCGATACATACAGTGTACAAGTTCAACACCGTAAACTTAATAGCTGTACGTTTATTGGAAGTTCAATTTAAGCTGGGAACTCAACCTAGATTGCGGTTAAGAGAGCCCGGAGAAAAAGTAGTAGCCGTGGTACCTTTTCGTCAGAGCACCAAAGTGGGTCTGCCTTTCGAAGCTTTTATTTATCCTCTAATCGTGATTGCAATAGTGTTAGGCATCTATTGTATCAAAAGGGTCCTTAAGCCCAAAAATTCCTTTTGGAGCCCATACAATATGACGCAGGTATTGTTCAGTGTTCCAATGGTCACACCAGCGCGTACGAGAATTCAAAAAATCTTTTTCGGTTGTTTCTTTTTTATAGCGCAAAAATACTCCAACGACTTTTACTCTGATATCGTGAATTTTCAACTGATGCCTGAAGATTTCGCTTACGAGACTGTGGAGGATATGGACAATTCCCAATTGCCAGTTATTATGTCTGATTTGGCGTATAATCTTGCCTTTAGATACGTGGACTACGACAGTCACCTTGTGAATATAGTAAAAAGAAGGAACGAAACTGATAATTTCGGAGAAAATGACTTATGCAAAGAAAATATTCACTTTGAATTCATCTGGATAACAACAGAATATTTCGCAAGAGTAGCTATGGGAAATTGTACAACCAAGATGAGAGTAGCAAAGTCAGTGTTTACTACTGTAAATTATGGATACGTAATGGAAGATGCATCTCCATACTTCGAAAAGTTCCAGATGCTTTTAAACAGAATCGCTGATGTCGGGATTTTGAAATTTTTTTGTGATAAAATTAATAATGATTTGCCTGTGGTTCAATATGAAAGGATATCAAGTGAAATAAAGAACGATCATATGGGTACTTTGAAAGCTCTATTCTTTGTATTAGTCGTCGGATCTAGTATTTCGATTATTATTTTTTTACATGAAGTATCATGTGGTAAACTAATGTTTTTACGTTTGTGGCAATGCTTTAAAACTAATTTAAAAACCTTTTATTTTATACAATCAACAAAACTAAATAAATACTTAAGTTCGTTTAGAATATTAAAAAATTAAAAAAAAATACCTTAACTAACTAATAAAGGAAATATACAAATTAATCTTTATTTAATTACTACAATATCTGATCCAAAGAAAAAAAATTGTACCATAAGCTATTCCCAGACCTTTCAATACTCTTTTTTCTTTCTTTTAGATTAAAGACTGTATAAGAGATGAAAAAACTCAACAGTAAATATCACAAAATTCTGAGTTTTATCAAACCCTGATGTTTTTCTAGAGAGAAAATGTAAAAAAGATACTGTATCCAAGATGCAACTTTATAATCGCAAATGTATATTAACAGATAAAAAGTATTACTATATATTTTATCAAGAGCGTCCCGCCGCATATGTATACACAGTTATAAAAACTTAGTGTATACAATACAATATTTGATTTCATTCATCCCTTATTTAATTCAATTATTAAAAATAACATAAATATGTATCTTAATCTATTGATTACTATTATTCTTATTACTCTCAATATATTTCGTTCATTTTGCATACGAACAGTATACACTCACAGTACAACTATATGAAACACTTATCTAAAATCCTCCATACCGCCAATTACACAATAAAACTCTTCATACATCCAAAATAACCTGAAAACCCATAAAAAACTTCTCCATCACAAATCCACCAGTTCATAAACCAGTTGCAAACGTGATGTAGATTTATCGCTCCAGGACTAGCTAGCCGAATAAGCCGCGCGGCAATTCGCGGAAATACGAGCGCGCGCGATTGATCGATGATGCGCTCTCGTTCTTCCACCCCCGCTGGCGCTTTGTAATCTTCGACTCGACGGCGAGCGCGCGATATGCCGCTGATAAGACATCCGGCCGACAACAGGAAAGGATTAAGCGCCGGGGAGCGATAAGCGGGTATAGCCGACGCGAACGTGTAGGCCGGCTCGTTGCGATTTGTATTTACGGGCGAGCTAGACCCCCGCGTGTCAGCGTCACGTTGTGCACTTAATTTCGTTAATGGGTCGAGGGGGCCGCGTGCCTGGAAGAACTGGAGGTATGTATATATAGATGCGTGCTTGTATGCTGGGATATCGGCGGCGAGCATCGTGCGAGCGTTTTACTACTTGCCGAGTCCTTGTTTTTACGGTGTCTGTGGTTTTGATAAGACGCAGTTTTTATGGGGCGGTTGCTGGTGATTGTTGGAGTGAGTACACGTGCGATAGATAGGGAGACTACGTTGTTTGGATATATTATAAGTGCTTTTATGAATTTTATGTAGATATAGCTAGAGTATATATACATATACAGTAACGAGGTGTGGAAGGTGTATAAAATTTAAAAAAACATAATGCTAGTTTTTTATGGTCATCTTTTGTTTTCTCATTTTTATTATAGTATACCTACAAATTTTAATTTTTAATGAATTACAAAAAATGTCCTTGTACAATACTAATTTAATTTAATTCCGTAATCCGTAATTCAATTTTAATTAATTAATTTTCACAATACAAATGCAAGAAAATATAACCATTAAAATTTTGATTAAAACGCCCACGATTTAAAACTGAATAAAGAAACGAATCGCCATAAATCAACAATTATTAATTTACGCATCTGATCGCGCAATGTATCTTCTTAACGTATTAAAATAAATTTCAATTATCGCGATAGTCACTCGACGATTCGAAAACCATCCACGAACCGCAATCAGATAGTAGAAAAAAAGCACTATAAGATAATCACCAATCGATAGGACAATTAAAACGCACATATATATGGATTTAATTAAAGATAGCTCGCGCGTTAGATATACAAGCAAACCATGGGGAACGCGTGAAAAATGAATCGAGAGAGAGGGAGAGGGAGAGGGAGAGAGAGAGAGAGAGAGAGAGAGAGAGAGAGAGAGAGAGAGAGAGAGAGAGAGAGAAGCTGCGCTTGCAGGAGTGTGGAGTCACGAAACTCCGGCACGCGGACAAATTGGGATTAGATTGCCGCTTTCGATTAATGTTTCATTATCAACGTATTAGCTTGTAATTAACGCGCCGTTGATAATCAATTTGATCTCTGGCGATTCGCGTATAATGGGTATAAATTTTCGTAACGATAACACGATTACATTTTCACGTTAAACCACAAGTCTTCATTAATTGTACTTGACTTATACCACTGTTCTTATTTGAATTAAAAGGATTGATTTTCAACAACCAGTTCAAATTTTTCATGTTAATTGAATATAAAATGTTTTTGACTTAAAAAACTGGATATAAGTTAGTCAGATGTACATTCACCTATAGTATAATTACAGTAGTCTTGTTTGAAAGTGTAAATGATGCTCTCATGTTTTTTCTCTACTAAGGGTTTAGAAACTTTTTCTTACCTGACTGGAAATGCTATAGTGAACTCTGCTAAAGTTAAAATAAACACGTCAATAATTTAAAGGGCAATGTATAGAAACTTCTCCTATTGTCTGTACTTTCCTAACATTAGTTACATAATACAAACTTCCGGTCTGTAACTTTAACAATAAAACGTACTCAGATAATTGTACATCTTACGAGGTATACATTTTTTCCCTTAGATACAGCTTAGATCATCACATTCTAATCTGAAAATTTTAGATTCACATTTGTAAATTTTTGAACTAATTGCAGTGTTAATAAGTAAGTAGCGAGGTAAATGTAAAATATAAATTATAAAATAATTTGACATGAATTTCTGTAATAAAACCTAGTAACATAGACTATACCAGGTATGGCGTACATCTTCTAACTTTGCAGTTTGCTACCTTGATATTTAATTGTAACTGTAAACTCATACCATGCAGTATCGAAATTTGTTTACTGCAATTACAATCTATTCAACGAAACAACCAGCCACCCAGCGACAACAATAAAACATTCTGCTGCATCCGTGTTCCCAAACTCTAAAATACCCTGACCCACCCATCAAATCCACTCTAACCATAGAATAAGAAAAAAAAGCGACAAAATCTTCAAAGCGTAGAGCAGCGCGCTAAGCCAGCGTAGTGGGTGCGGGCGTAGGAGCCGGCGGGGGATAATTGCGTTATTGGCGCTAAGCACCCTAACAAGGGTATTAAAGGCTTACAGGTGCTGCGGGGGTGAGGCTAACGCCGGAATTAATTGAAAACGTGGCTTTGCGCGGACGCCGCTCACATACGACGATCTTTTGCCCAGGTATACACAAGCTGGGCTCTCAAGGTGAAGCTCGCCTCTTTGGATATGAAAGAGCGGCAAAGGACCAGTACCTGGGGAGAGAAGAGAAGAAGTGAGATTAATTAACGTTAGGTAACAGAGAATTAAGTTTGTTGAAGTCTTTTAGATTTAGCGAACTTGTTAAAAATGGAAAATAAAATTTAACAATGAAGAATTTTAATTGATTATTGAAAATTTGAAAAAAAAAAATGTAAAGATGTTAATGTAACATCATTTTTTTTTTTTAATACTCGTATTGTCTTCTTTTTCTAAATATAGAAAAATTAAATTACTGGTGTAGAATCCAAAATTGAAACAGTGATTTTTAATTCAACTTTTCGATTGAAATGAATTTTTTCTACTCGGTGCAGCTGCGCGTAGAGTGAAGCCAAGGGAGAAAGTTTTACAAATTAAATACTTAGTCAACTTTATTCAGAAAGTGAATTTTGTTTCAACAAGCCAATTATTAGCATATTTTCAAAGAAATGATAGTAATTATTAAATAAATTTTAATGGCAATTTATATTCGTGTTTTTTAAAATATCATTATTATACCCACACATAATTTAAACTTAAAAAAATTGCAGATAAAATTAATTATAATTTACATAATTAGAATAATTTAAAAAATTTCCGCTAAAATATCCCTTTTCATTTTCGTATTATCTTTCCTTTATCAAATCATTAAAACGTTTCAATTATGCCTAAAATTATTCCATACACTTTCAGCCTCTAAATTATGCAAATATCTCAACAAATATCGGACCCCCCAGCCACGCGCAACGTTATCTCATTTCCCTCCTCATCCAGAGACCACCCATACAAAAGCAAACAACCTATTTAAACGTAAATCGAGCTAAAAATGCATTATCATTTAGCTTCCGCGCAACGTTCGAAATTCATTACCACCAAGCCAGAGAGAGAAAAAAAGGCTGAAATTCTAGTAATTCACGAGGGAATATCGCACGGCGCTATCTCTCGCGAAAAAAGCAGCCCTCGGTTACGAGGAAAAAAAGAGAAGCAAGAAGAGGCGCTTTAACGAAGGCTAAATTGCGCGCTCCGGCGAATCCCGTCCAAATCCTTTTTTCCTCCCCCCTGGGGTGCAAGTGAAAATGAAAAAAAAAAGGTGAATTCCTTGCTTGTGCAGAAACGCCGAGAAGTCCAAGGCTATAACGCCGCGGGACACTTCTTAAGTGTTAATACGCACGCGGCTATTATTTTTCCCCTCCCTGGCGTTGTATTTTCGCGCGCGCCTCCGAGCTTTTTTCTGCGAACTTTACAGGCGTGGTATAAGCCAAGCGATTTCTTCAGCGACGCTTCGTTAATTTTGTTCTAAAAAAAAAACGAATGAGAAACTCTGTACCTTTAGGGGCAGTTGCTTTTTATCTATAGGTGCGAAGTGATGGCTTTTTTCCAAAGAACGCTTCGAGAAAAAAGTAGTGAATTCGTTTCATTGTAGTTCGTTTCGAGAGAATTTAAATTAAGCCATCTCTCACTTACGTAAAGGGGCGATAAAGAATATTAATGAAGAGACATGAATTTTAGTTATATACCCACTCTAGCTGTATAATTTCAAGGATTGAAAAAAATCATTATACCATTACGTTTAATTTGGATAACACTTTTTTACACTTATTCTAAAAAATCCTTTTTTCTTCTTCAAATTTTATAATCCGACTAAAAATACAATACCTCGAAAAACCTACTCTCAGCAAGGCATAAAGTTACCATTTACCTAAATCCACGCATAATAAAAAAGCCCTCTATCCTTCCTACCGCAACATCGATTACAAAACAATCGCACGCTCATTCGCCCAATCCATCCCCCTCCACCCCATTTCAATAACTCCCCACAAGCGCGAGCGCTCTAACGAGCCGAAACTTCCTCACTCGCAGTCCACTGAAATATTTATCTGTTTACCCGCTCGTTTCACGCCTGACGAAGGCCATTGTCACGCGAGCGCGGAGGGCAAGGGGGCAGATAAAACGCGCTGCGCGCGTTATGTGCCTCAAAGCTGACCCCCCCCCCCCCCCCCTCGCAGCTTGATTGCCGTGAACGAGCGCGTTCTCAGCTACGACTCGCACGCGGCTCGCATGCGTAAAAGCGTTGACCACGCCGCGACATCTCGAATTTCGCCCACGCGCGACACACGCGAGGTCGAGCTTGCGGTCTCTGGCTCTCTCTCTCTCTCGTTTGCCGGATCGTTGAAGTGCACTTCTGTATGGGATGTGATTAAAATGTGAAATTTTCGAATTGTTTAATGAGCGAGGAGGGCGGGATTAATTATTTTGGAGGGCTGGGAGGGTATGGTTAAGCGTGGGACGAATTTCAGTGCTTTTTTTCTCGATATGCGTTGGAGAGCTTGGGTTGAAAAGGGAATCGTTTATTGGAATTAACGTTCCGTGACGCGGGAGCGATCGTTTATTGGATTAGAATGGCTTACTTTCGTGATAGCGTGAAAATATCTGTGGAAGGTGACGATTTGTCACGCGTTCTTTATCGGAGGTAGAAAATCCACTCCATTTTGATAATAGGTCTGATTATAGAGTCAAATGATCGCCCGCACGAACGTCGCATTCTTTAACTGAGGATGTAGAATTTCTCACGCAATTGAAATTCTGGAAAAAATGAGATAAACGGTTACTTGAAATCTACATTATGATTAAATTTTTAACATATACCCTTTCTCAAACTGAATAATAATAATAATAGATAGGCAATAATAAGCTCAGCCAATCACGTAGCATCGCACTTCACTACCCACTTCCAAGAGCTCCAGCCAGTGCATCAGTAGTAACAGTTCGTGTATGTTCAGCCATTCGTTTCTTTATTCAATCTGCACTCTCCTAGCCACACTCAATTCGGGTGTAATTAAATTCACGTTAAAGCGGATCCTACGAAACGACTCCTCGGAAGACTTCCTCTATCTCTCGCATTAGCATAACGTTGATTCAACATCGAGCGCGAGCTAGACGGTGCCGGCGCAATTACTGCCGTTGACAGGAACAGGGGTGAGGGCAAATTTATGAAAATTTCGTCTGTCTCTCGGCTCTTTTTGCCGCGCGGGAAATGGAAATTGCTAGAAAGGAGTAGCGAACCGGAGTTGAGCGATCGAAAGCTACGACGGAGCTGATATGCGTGCGCAATTGCATTTGTGAGTTTGCGTATGCGGGCGCTTCATGCCGAGGGTCGAGCTGGTTTATTGATCGGGATTTTGACGGGAAGCTTGGGCGAATAGTTGTTGGGGCTGTTGGTATAGTTGGCAAAGTTGTGAGGGAAAGATTAGGGATAGTTAAGAGATGTATTGGCAAGGTCAAGACTGGTACATTGTAAGAGTGCAGAAGAATTGATATAGATTGGATTTGTTGTGAACAAGAATAAATGTAATTATTATAAGTCATGCTGAAGATTAATCGGCTGGAGTCGAGCGAAACTGTATTTCGAAGCGAACGCGAGGTGATATGGTGTATATAAGCCGATCCGAGGTCTTGTTAATTAATAATGAAAAATGAATGGTATCAATTAACTCAACTAATTAGGTATCAATGCGGATCAGAGAATGGCTGGGAATGGGAAAAATTGTTTTTGTGTCATATTCTCGTCGGCAAATCTCGGCATTTGTTGACGTCTGAAAGAAAAAGCATCTCGAATAACCGCGGCAGAGAACAAGGCTAACAATTGATATAATGGAACTGCCTTAGTTCGCTATTCGTCATATTTATTAATCTTCTTTACTATGAAACACTGCGCTTCGTCATTATGAAAAATGTATTATTTCAGCGCCGAACGCGCGGTGAAGGTATCCTTTTTCACGAAATAAGAAACTGAATTATTTTGGCATTAATTCTCGACAAACTCGCTGATTATATTCGCGAGGCGTCGGATTCTGTGAAAAGGAATATCCCGATCGAAAATCTAACGCGACCTAATAAATCACAATAACCCAATTGCATAACTTTAAAGAAAATGTACCAACTCGTACACCAGCGAACGCAAAAATAGACTGCATTTAATTTTCATCGAGCCAACTCTATCAATTTAAACAGATTCCTCTCCAGCATCCCCCAAGCCTCAGCTTCATTCCGACCTTAGAAAATTACCTCTATTCTCAAACAGAGAGCTCGCGCTACAGAAGACAAAAGATGCGAGAAAAAATCGTGCTTGCGAACGACAAATAAAACCAGGGAATTCTCCGCGTGTATATGTGCCGTAGAGATTCGAACGAAGCTTGCGCGCGGCGAGATTGGAGGCCGAGCTCTTTCTCTGTCTCTCTCGCTCCGCGCCGGAAATGTAAATGAGATTGGCTGGCCGGGAGGCCGGCGAATATCTATTAGTTTCCCCACTTGATGGAAGATCGAACGGCTCGATGCGCGCGCTTCTTCGCGCGCTTTATATATGTGTGCCGTCGGTAAAAAGAGAAGGAGGGATGAGCGGAGCAAAAAATAGACGTAAATGTATTCGAGCCGTTTAAAGGGAAGGTATACGCCGGCGAGAGTTAGTAAAAGGTAGCGCGGGAATGGCTTGGAGGAAAATTCGCAGCGAGAACGGAGAAGCGAGATTTTGCTTCTTCGCTGAAAAAGCTTTGTGGAAGTGAAAAAGGGAGGTTTTAAAAAATGTGTTAGAAATGTGCTTGGATAAATTTAGAATCGAAAAACACTATTTTTAGAAAGTGTATATGTATGTGCGCGCATGCGTTTATAATATATGTATGTGCATTTGGAAATTTGTACCTCTGGAAGTGCTTAACCTATTTTGATCTAACAAAGCTTATTTTTCTTTTGATTTTAAAATGTAAGACTTTATATAATAAATTTTTATGTTTTTTTATTTTTGATGAAGCAATTTTAATAAACAATCTGAATAAAAAGTATAAATTGTTGTTTAATTTAACAAGATCATTTAAATTTTCGGCTTTTGTATGAAAATAAGAAGCAATTAACATTTGGTCAATTTAACGATTTTTTTCTTTATAATTACAAAAATAAATTTACTCGGAATGAAAGCAGCACAAATTTTTAATTACCAATGTAGTAATTTGTGTACATGATTGATGAAACGCCAAACTTTTTAGCGAAAAATTAAATTGTAACAACAAAAAAAAATCATACCACCACATACGCGAGTTCGTATGTAGGCAGATATCTGGCTCTCGAAAAAAAAAAACAAATTTTCGATGAATAGAAAACAGTTTTTCCAATTACAGAAACTAAATGGTAAACCTTTTAGAAATTTAGCTCGAGTGTTTATTTAAGACAATACTATTTTTATGTAAAGTTTCAAATTAGGCTGCATTTACCTTAACGGCTATAACTTAGAAGCTGTTTACTGGAAAGGGTATATAAAAAAATCATGGTGATTCGTAGGACTGTAAATAAATGAATCAATTAGATGTATCGATAAAATTCTGATTTACTATAACTCAATATAATTGGAGTAAGTTTGAACTAATAGAACTGAAATTTTGTTATAAGTGGGTTTTCAAAGATATATAGGTTGTCATTACGAAAGTGAATTGGTCTTTTCGTGAGCTGTAAGAGTTTATTTTTTACTATTTTATCAATAACAGTTTATGTTATTTTTTATCTTAACAACTAATTTGTTTTGTATCTTTTATATAATAAAAATAATACAAATTCAGAATTTTTCTTAATCTTAAATTTATTTTATATTTAATTTAGAATAATCATTTTTATTTGTGCAAAGTCTGAATCGAAAATTCTATTTAAAATTAATATTTTTTGCACATTATATATTCTGATATGACATAAAATATTTATATGATTATTTAAATATTAATATACTGCATAAAATAGATGTAAAAAATTATTTGAATTAAGCTTTAAATTTTACAATTTATTTGAAAGAATACGTAATTGAGAATAGTATGTTATTTAATCTATTCATTTTAATTTGAAAAATAAATTTATTGATCACTACGCACATACAAGATATTAATTTTGATTAAATTTTAATTTTATGATTATATTACGATATTAGTTTTAAGATATTAATTAGCTTTCGTTTTAATACTTATCATATATTATAATGTCATATCCGGATGCAGTACTTTTACTTTTTACTAGCAGATAAAATGTTATTCTTACTTCAAAGTACTAAAAAATTTAGTTTAATCTGTATGTAACTATAACTTCTAGTTCATTTTTAGTTAAAGTCACCGTAAACGTTTCTCTCGGTAGTGATAAACATTAATAACTACTCAGCTAATGTAACGAAACCATTACATATAAAATTAAATAAGGTTGCACAAATACCCAAAGAAAATAGTCTATCTCTAAGTCTGTTTTTCGTTTTATTTCGTTAACTTAACTTTAGTTAAAACGGTTAAACCCTATTGTAAATAAAAACTTCTTCAATATCACAACATATTTTCCCACCCAACGCCCGACCTTCACTGACTTAAATTTAAACCCCCCTAACTTTTCCAAACTCAAAGCAAACAACGCGCTCTTGAGCGCACTTTCCCTGCAATATTCACAAGTAGTTTTATCGCGCAAAAAGCCCTCCGCACGCCTCGCCTATAAAGCAATTTTTCGTGCAAGCTCGCCGGGGCTCTTAACGAAATTTGCGGACCCTACCGACCATTTCACTGAAGAGCCGCAGCAGCCACCCACACTTGCTCGCACGCACATCCGCCGGCCGCTAAAAGGCAAGCTCCGCTACGTGAGGTTATACGTCCTGCGCCCGCACGTGCCCCCGCAGTTTGTTACGCTTGTAATTATCGGGCTATGGAGGCTGCGCCGCGCACGTGGCAGCGCGCAAGCTCGTTAAGCCTACGGGGGATTCTTGGGAGTGCTGGTATTTATGTTGGCTTGATCCGGCCTGATAAAGATCTTTCGGCTTCTGGATTGGACGTAATTTTTGGGCCGACGGAGGGGGGGAGATTAATGTATGGGAATCAGCGCTAGTTTATGGATGAATTATTGAGTGTGGAGTCGTGAGTTTGCCAGTTTACGGCGCTGTAAACGCTGTCTGCGCGGCAGGAGTATTTATTGGATACTCTATTTACGGAGAGTGTAAAATAGATACGGCCGGGGGAGCACGAGCCTTTTTTATATACTCTGCTGAAAGTTTCGGCGTTAAATCTTAACAAGTAAAGTGGCTCATTAAACTTCGAAGATTCGTTAATTTTCTTAGCGAAGCTGCGATACGCCGGCTATCAAAATCGTCGTAAAGTTCTATATTAAAACAACTTTCTTACGCAAGAAGCTCATTAATTTTTGTATCATAATTAAATACCAGCCTGTAACTTTCTTACAAAAATTTCCGATTATATATATCCCTTCCTGCGACGCGCTTCTAGTGCGAAAAATTCTTGGAAAATATGAGCACATACGCCAATTCTCATTCTAATGAAGAAACTAATGGAGCTTTAAGGGGTATCCTTAGTTCGACCAAGGACATAAAGTCGATTCCCGCTAATTCGAATGAATTATTAATGACTTAATTTTCTCGGCCCGCCGAATCGCATCGCCTTAAATAATCCCTATATCAGCGTAAGGAGCAACTCTCCTATCTAACCGGTGAATATCGTCTCCGTTCTTTAATTAGCTGGTGTAAAACACGGCATGTCGTTGAAAGCTCGAATTTAATACGCGAGAAATACGCTAAAAAGCTCTGCTGCAAGGTCTGGCGCGTTGTTTGTTTTAGTGAGCGTGAGAGAATTATATTTTCTAACGTAGCGCCTGGAAAGTTTCTTCTTTCGGAGAGTGCAAGAATGACTGCAATTAATTTACCGAGATTGAACGGGATGGTGATTATTTTAATTACTGACGTTAATTTATATCGCCTTGACGCGATTAATGCTTGGTTGAGCGACAGTGATAGGGGAGTTTTGATTCGTTAAATAGCTGTTTTTTGAAAGTTGTAATTAAGATGGGTGATATCGTGGGACTTTCGACCTGTCAGACTGATTTTAAAATCCTTTATTTGATCGGGAAAATAGTCCATAAAATTAATATAAGGATAGAACTATTTTCACGTACGGTGTGCGTGCAAATAAATGATATAAAAAAAGCAATCATAAAATGTCGTACTTTTTCATTTTTCATGCTTTTACAAATATTTTTTATACTATAAGTAAATAACACCAAAAAAGTCAACTGAAATACATTCATGTATGAAACATTTAGAAAAAAATTATGTAAAACAATTCAAATATATTCGCTTTTATTTCACACTAATTACCACAAAAACAAACATAATTTAAAATACAAAATCATCCTTGCGCGCATTTCTAAAAAATTTTCACTGAAAATATCAAAATTAAATTACACCCTTCCACGTTTCCTTGAAAACTTTTCGAAGTCACCACATCGACGCGGAATCAGTAGCAACTTTTTTCCACTAATCCATTTCCCCTTTTTTCATGCACTCGCAGAAAAACATTCTGCTCGCAAAAAAAGACTTCCCTATAACTTTATCCGCTACACGTGTCTGTTTTTCTTCAAAAGTCGAACGCGAATTCCCCTCACGGACATAACGCGCTCTAGTTTTTTTGTTTGCGGCCGCCACCGAAAACGTGTGATGTTATACTGATTTTCCAGGCGTGACAGTTTTATGTGCCTCTCCGGCCCTACTAAGTGCACAGGCACGTAACGGGAAGATTCTTATTCTATTAGGCTGGTAATTACGGTGGGTTCGATACGCGAACACGTGAACGTAACTGCCAGCTTGTGAAGCCCGAGGCAAAGAGGGTTCGAATCATAAGTTAAGCGTTTTATTGAGGAAGAATGAACTCTTAAATACAACTTTTGGTGAGTTAAACTGGAAGCAAAATCGTTTCTGCAGTTTTCTCAGCGGCTATATTGATACGTATACATTTTTCTCGCGGCAACGAAAAATATCAGTAATTAAAAAAACCATTAAACTAAAGCAACCATCCCAGTAGCTCCGCAACCGAGCCGAGAATTAAAAATCCACAGCCATAAAATACGCTGCATTAAAAGCTTACGTGCTTTTATATAACGAGAAGCTAAAGGCAACAGCATCGCGCGTAACTCGAACGTGCCCCATTCATTCCGGCGCGTATACATTTTTCTCCCTGTAAACGTTAGTGATCCCCGGCGCGTTCTAGCGCTTAATAAGCTTCTTTCAAAAATTCTTCGCGCTCCGCTTTTCCCCGGACAAAAGAAGAATGACTCGCGCGCGCGCGCACTTGGACCGTAAATAACGCGCCGTTACATTTCAGTCGTCGGGATGACAAAGGATCTGCAGCGTTAAGACTTTGGGGGGCTGCTCTGAGCTTGAAAAAGGGGTGACTTTCAGTCTGGGGGCATGTACGTATTGTATTGAAGATCGTGTTAGGTAATCCGATGAGTGGGATGAAGGCTGTATTTTGGGATATGCTTGCGGCGTAGAATTCGAAATCGATGAGGATGTGCAGGTTGAGGTAGTAAGATGGCTGAGTTAGTTGGAGGAAAATAAAATGAGGTGAACAATGTAATTGTACGAATTCATGCGGGGAAAAAGTTTTTGGAAATTTACTAGATGGTAATGATGTAACAGGCAAAAGCTCAAAAGTTTTACCAAACTTTCTGTGCGAATTTCATTGAATAGCTAGTAATTTTAATAATTGCCAAAATTACCGTAAAATCTAGCAACAACGTTCAAAAGTAGAATTTCAAAACGACCCAATTTATCAACTCCAAAATTCAACCACAATTTTACTTTTAGCCCGGAAAACACCTCGAAAATAAAAATCCGAGCACCCGAAAAACAGTTAAATCCTCACGCTCGCTAAATAGCCCTCAAGCCTCTCAAGGGCGTCCATTATTCCAAGCTCCGAAACCATCCCTCTCCCATCCTTACAACTCCCAACTTCAATGAAGGTAGCAGCTCGAAACCCAGACTGACGTACGCATACATCCGCGTACTTAAGCGCGTGGGCAAGTAACAGCACAAAAGTAACTATCCTCTCGCGCGCGGTCGATTGATGAAAGGCTCCGCTCTACAGATATACACTCGGAAGCAGCTCGTCCTACATGTATACGCAGGGAAAAGCTCACAAAGGAGTGCATGCCTGAATGACGCGCGCAGCGTTCGAATTTCAAGGTACACTCGACGTGCGCACATTTCGAAGGCTGAAATTTTAATGTCTCGCTTCGGGAGAGCAACAGCTGGCCCGGGGATTGTTCGTGGGCGTTGTTTATTCTTCCGATTGTTTCGCGGGATTGCGGATGGGATTGTGTGAGGTGTCTTGTTAGAGGAATGAGAGGGACGGAAGGTCTTAGCGTTTGGCAGGCTTTCTACTTGAGTGAAGATTCAAGGTTCCGGGTTTTATGAATGTTTGATGCTGGTGTTTTGTGATTGTAAACATACATGTGCGTTTTTTTTTTAAATTACATATATATTACTGTAGTTGTTTATACATTAGAATGATATTATTATAGTTATTTACTTCATAAGTAGTTATTGTAATTTAAAAGATTTTTCTGTATACTATTAAAATTTTCAATAAATCACTATATGTAAATTTATTCAATTAGAATACTTATTTATTAAATATGCTTTGTTTGTTTCAGGTATATTATTGGCTTCCTTAACATAGTTTCATCTACCTCTTTCATTCAGCATTAATTTTCATCAGGTAAAATTTAAATTTTTTTCTTTGACGCTTTGTCGATATAGGTATTGATTTTCTTTCTGAATTAAACTCGTTATACCGTTATGTACGTTATTAAAATCTAAGTTTACATTTTCAATATACTCTCTTTGTCAGTATTTCAAAGTATTAACTTGGCTAAAATAAAAAAAAAACAAAATAATGTTAACTTCATACAGGATAATTTAAACAAATATGTCAGTAGTTAAAAATTTTTAATCCATTTGAAATTATAGTAATTAATAATTATTAATATTGTGTCATAATTAAAAATTAACAACTTATATAATGACCGCTGTAGCATATTCATCCGGTTTCGTCTGTATATAGCTTTACTACAAATATTATAAATGCAATAATGACACATCCATTTGACAATTTCTACACTTTGAATTAAATTTCAGAACGTAAAATTTTTTATACCAAGTCAAATTAATTTTTAAAGTAACGTGATTGATATCAGTTTTGATTACCTCTTCGTACAAAGGCAGCTCTGACCTATTGCGTGATCGATTCATATTACACTGTGCCTGCACAATTCCGTTGATCGGCGGGTAACAATTCGAGAGAGTTTGATCAATCGCAAACCAAATTTTCAAAAACAAATATTTTTCAACTAAAATTCATGCACACTAGAAACTGGTTTTGTTTTTTTTTCTACTTCCAAACATAAACACTAACAATAGAGTTTACCTAACAAAAAAAAATCAAGAAACACTTCTCTTAAAAATTCTCAAAAACTGCTGCACCCATCTTACCATTCTCTTCTTATCCCTGAAATCGCAATACCTATATCAAACGAACGCAACACACTTTCTCCCCTCAAAATGCCTTTCGCCCTTTTCGCCCTCTTCGCTCACAAATACAATCCTGCAGCCAAAAACAATCAGGCGTTGAAAAGAAGAAGCATCCGTAGAGTATGCATATAAAGCAGGGCCATCTTGCATACAGCCCGGGCCGAGCTTCAGCTCGCTTTCGATGTATATATCGAAAGAAAGCTCGCGCTGTAGGGTGCAACGCACGCGAGGAGAGACGCCAGCCAGTCTGCTGCTCTGCAGGTCGTCGTTCTACTTAAGTGCCGGCTGATCTCGCGTGCAGCTTTTCTTTCCGGAGATGTCTTCTGGCTCCCTCTTTCTTCTTCGCGGCGCGCTTCCTCTTGCATGTTGCAATAGGAGAGAGAAAGAGAGATGGCTCTGGTTCCGTACGGAGCTGAGCTTTTGTGCTACTTTTGCCAAAGAGAAATATGTATTAATCTGTGTTTAAGGAAGGGTGGGGATGCGTGGAGTCGGTGAATTTGGCGGTCAGTTGGCTTTTTTGTTTTAAGAGGGAATGGTTTTATACGATATGCAGAATGAGGGCTCGTAAAATATTTCAATTTTGATTTCGTATAATAAATTTTTATAAGATTTTATAAAACTATCTTCTTGTGCTTTGACCAAACGTGACATTTTTACGAACGTAAGAATTGGTGCGGAACGAAAGTGTTTATAAAAATTTAGCATTTTCTGCGTATCCGGAAACTCTCGACATCTCGTGCACCTAAAATTTTCACGATAAAAGTATGACTGATGTAGTAAATTTTTCAATATAATTTTATTGTATACACAACAAAATTCCCAACATAAAAAAACTGCATTCTTAAAATTTGACCGTCGTAAAGACATTGAGAACCCAATTCTGCAGAATATCACCAAGATTATCACATAATCTTTCACTACTTCCGGATAATCAGTGACATCGAAAATTTCATAATTTAAATCACAGCAACATCAACTCCAGCGCGCAACACCAACCGAATTAAAAATTCCAAACTGCACCACAAGCCCTTCCAAACAATTAAACTCCCCGCGCCCCATAACACCCATTCTCCCTTCCGTCCCATTAACCCTCACTGCCCACGCATTCCAGTCCACTCTACGGCACAGCCAACATCACCATTCACCCAGAAATTTCCATTCTTGCTCGCTCGTTAACACAGCTGCAAATGGCTCTCAGAACGCATCATCCACACTGCATATAGCCAAGGAATTCGTGATACACCGATGACTGAGCTTTTCGCTGCTAGAGGGCGCTGATTTATGAGTTAATTATGTGGCGCGCTGCCGAGATTCGCACCACAGATTGCACGCGCGTGCTTTCTCGTAAATAAGTGATATTCCGGGAGATTATTAATAAGCTCGCACGGATTCACGCGCCTGGAATCATCACAGCTAGTAGTCATCCCTTATGAATGACTAGGCCAGAGCTTTTTTGCGTTCTTGTTGCTTATTCGGCAGGGAAGGAGAGTAGAGATTTATCATTTCTGACTGCGCGCGTATACTTTTGATTTTCAACAGGCTGCGCGTCGCTGCCCTCACGCCGTGTGCCTCCAGGTGGCGTGATTTACGAGCCGACTCGGATTCCTGTTGTTTTTACACCGCCACAAGCTCTGTAATGGAAACATACGGCGCAGCGATAGGAGGAAAAAAATGTGCTTTTTTGTAGGCCGGCTGGAGGGCCGAAATTTTTTACGCCCATTGAAATTCCGAATTTGAACTGAATAAAATAACACCACTCTAGGACTCCCTTATCGAGATTCCATCTAACGAGGCCGTAAAAATATTACGCGCTCTACATGTAAATGCGGTCGATATCCCGACATCTGGTTGGCAGTCGTAATCTCATGAAATAATTACACTAGCAAAACAAACACGCAGTGCACTCCCTCCCCGAGGGGCGAAATGCCATTATGTATCAATATTAATGGAAGTCATCCGATACAGAGGAAGAATCGAGCTCTCCCGGCGCGGCAGCAAAAGTAATATAGTGTACATATTTGCCGAGCGCCGAGCGTCCACGTATGTGCGTACAAGATAAACACTTCAGAGCCTCGTTAAAGCCAATATCTGGGAAAGTCGTTCCGCCATCAGAACAAGCTCCATTCCTAGCCGTGACTATAACGCAAGACCATATCTATTCGGTTTAACGAAGCCAGACGCTAGCTCTCTCGTAATAAAAAAATCAGCAGCGCAAACACATCCGCGAGCAAACACGTGCTCGCTCGCGCCAAAAGCTTCGCACTCGACTTCTACGTACACACATATACATATAAGTACGCAGTCCATCCGCAGAACGCGAAATTTACTATTATTACCGCGCGGAGAAGCAGCCCCGTGGACGCGGGAGCGCATAACGCCGAGTGCTCGAATCCAAGTAGGTCAAACGGAGCATTACAGCCACCCCCGTGGGGAGAGAGGCTAGCGGTTCACGGACACGCTCGGTACGTTACTCCAGTTTTCGGTCCAGGCGCGGACCGATGCGGAACGTGAGACGCATCGCCGCACGCCAGAGGAGCTGCTTTATCTTGGATGGGCTGTTTTTTTTTTTTTTGGAGAGAGGGGGAAAGAGGGCTTTTATCGCGTGAGCTCGATCGCGATGCTACTTGGCGCGAGTTTGTTTATTGCGTCGAGGTTTCGTGGGAGGGTGTAAGGAGGACTGGGAAAGCTGCAGGGGATGAGATAGGAAATTGGGGACGTGAAGCTGGGGGGTGGAGGATTTGGGTTGCTGTGGGTGGATTTTTTAATGGATTTTGAGGATGAAATTTCAGGGCGATGGTGGATTTAATGACTTTTTGTAGTTTTTGTTTAAACTATGATGGAAGTTTGAGCAAATACGTAAAAAGACACTAAATAATGTTTAGTACTGAATTTTGTAGGTCGAGCTCGTTCAGTTTCCAAAAAGGAAAAATTACAAAAAGTTTTCTCGAAAATATTTTTCCGACTACTGCTTTGCCAGTGCACGCAAAATTCCAGTCTGATATAATCAATTCACTGAATTATTTGGAATTGTCGAAGATCTGAAATTTATGTTCCAATAACTCGAATTTCAATCGTCATATTTGGTTGAATTGAGCATCCCTTCGCGTAAAAACATTATTTCCTCCGATGCTGCAGAATAACGCTTATAGATTTCCAACTGAGCTTCCTCAACGCGCTTCTTTTACACAGCCCAATTATTCAGGGTTTTTAGTGAGCTCTTCCCGCTTCTCCTACCAACTTGGCTACTTACTTATGTCTCCTTCATAAATCTCCCCTATCTTTTATCTAGCAATATATCTTTGTCTTTCTTCGGAGTATCAATGTCCGCGCTTTTCTCTCGCTCTACTCCTTCTTTCAATCCTTCACTTCCGACAATTCATCTTATTTTTTCTTCTCCAACTTGCTCCGTACCCTTTTTCTTGTAAAATTTCTTATTTCTCGTTTTATTAGTCGCTCTTTCAATCTTCCTTCAGGCTCGTCTTTTACAATATTTTCCGCCCTAGGACGTACACGTCCCCTCTTATCGCTAAAGTTAAACTGGTATTCTTTGCTTTATTTAGTCTTGGCCTTTTTCTTGCTCTGTTTTAGTGCTTTTACTCTGGCAATATTACAGCGGAATTTTGCCTTTCAGCTATACACTCTAACTTTTTCTATTCCGCAACGTTATTTTATCCCGTTATATTTTATACTTTCCTTCTATTTTATTATTAAGTTTTCGAGATATTCTTTTCTTTCTGAGTTGGCACTTGAAACTTTAATTTTTTTTCTTTAATTGTTTTTGCGTTGATTATTCAGCCTTAGAGTCATTAACTCATTTGAAAATAACAATATAACTTTTTCTTTGTTTTATGTTTTCTCTAAATTAAACTTTTCTCTTTCTCACTTCACCCAGTTCATTTACTAAGTGAGTTTCTCCTTTTATTGTATAATGTTTCAATTTAAAGATAAAGCCTGTGGTTAATAAATTAAAAGTAAAACAAATGAAAAAGTATTTTCAAATTATTAATTATTATTTGTAATGCTAAGAGTTAATTACTTTAATACTTTCTTCTTTATTATTTTCAATCAGGAATGATTTGCTCACAAAATTTACTCTTTCACATTTCTTCAGTACTAAAGCACTTGTTTGTTGTGAAAATAGACAGACTTGATTTTATCTCAGCACATCCTTTCAGAATGTTCAAAAAGCTTTCCGTTTATTTTCAAGAGTAATATCTACTTGTTTGAGTTGTCCGCAGAAAGTGCAATCAGAATAAATTTTTCTCAATACTTTTACAAATTGCTAATCCCAATATTAATAATTCATAATATCATTGAACAATAAAACTTATAAATAGCTTTCAAAATCGCTAAAAAATCAACCTTTACCTCCTTATATTCTCCTCCATCATCAAAAAAGCCGGATTATCACGGTGTGTAGAACAGATGTGCGCCTTCATTGCCTTCTTCACGATCCTCCAGTCTCTCTTTCTCCCTCTCTCTCTCGCTCTTCTTTCTCGTGCGAAGTCGATAAGGGGCAACGTGGGGGCAGTTAAGCGGAGCGTTGAGTGAGCCCGAATCCCCTATTTTTCTGTTTGCCCTCATCCTCGGCAGCGAGGCTAGCGCCCGATATTGCGAAAAAAGTCCGCGACGCCGCGGAGATTCCTTCCAGACTGAGTATTTGAGGATCGCCGATATTAACTTTCGATAACTAATGGCCTCGGGCTTATTGAAGTCGGGGGCATTTTTCAAAGCTCGAGCTTGAGCTTTTTCGGCTGTGACCTGATTTTGAGCGCGAGAACTGCATGATTCCAAGTTGTTTTCTAAAGCTGTTGTCTGCATTTGAAAGGTTTCGTACTCTTAGTTTAGAAACGGGTTTCTATTTTTATCGTTTGAAATAAGCATTGCTAATTTTTAATTAATCTGAGTAATGCAGACAAGTGAGTTTAATGTTTTGAAAGTTCGGGCTAGAAGCTTTAATTGGTTGCACTATGCGATTTAATGAATATTCAAAAACTTTTATGGAAATGCTTTATTAGCAAATACATATGATAATATAATTTAAAGAGTTCATGAAATTCTTGAAATATTTTGATGGTCATATTTCTCAAAATGTACGTTTGTTAAAAAATCTAATCACTTATAATTTTGTAATTAATTAAAATTTTATTCTAAACAATTTAAGACACTGGTTTTTCTCATTACTATAATTATACCGTAGGTTTCAAGGATATTTATAAAATAAAATTTCTTCTACAGTAATGCATTGTAATTTCAGAAAGTATATACTTTCTCAAATAAGGGTAAAGTAAGATACTTCCTCGCATTGTTGCATCACAAACGGCGTAATCTTTACAGAATCAAATATCTTTCTGCACTCCTCGAATTTCGACCTGCCTTTGAACTTTCTTACCTTAATGCTCTCGACAAGTCTTTTGTTTTGCTATGTAATTTTAGGTATCTTGTCTTATCTCTTTAATTATTCTTTGTACTTTTGTGTTTCATTCTCACTATTTTCCTTATTCTAACAATGTGATTAAAAGTGAATGTGGAAGACAGAAAAATATATAAAAATATGTTGTTTTTTAAATACTACATAAAACTTACAGTAATTAGCATTATCAGTACCATATTTATCAATTGACGCTTTTGTATCTATCATGTTCTATTTATACTTTAATTAAATCTTTCAGTCATTTATCACCGTATTTTTCCTGCATTCTTTTCGCAAAATTCATTCCGCGCATACAATGTCACAATGAAAGCTACGCAAAAAATTTCACTAAAAATAAAAAACGAAAGTCCCCCGTAAAATATTCAAGTAGCTCCCAAACATTGTTTTCCCAACTTTAGATCACATTTCAAAGCGCTCAGAGACCCATCGCAACAATATAAACTTCTCCGATTGCAATTCTCCGACACTCAGTCTAAAAAAAAAAAAAACGCGTTAAAGCCTCTCACGCCTCAGCAGGCAATTTTCCTCAAGTTTACCAACAAAGCGGCGTCGAGCTCAATTTGAAAAGTTTAAACCCGAGCGCACGAAAAAGGCACATTTTTCGAGGCAGCAAGGCAAGGCGACGAAAAAAAGTGCATTCCCGCTAAGCGGTCGCGTCTCTTCTTTTCTAAAGTGGCACGCGAAAAGCGCATAGACGAGCGAGTGGATTCCGCCGGGCGGCAAAGTAGCTCCTGCCCGGAGTGCGGCGAACTTTCAACTACGCCGAGCCGGAAACTTGCCGTGCGAAATCGCAATAAGCGTTGTTTTAATTTGCGGACTTTCTTGGAGAACACTGGAGGATCGTTGGCGCCGCGCTGGCTTTGGCTTTTTTTATTTTGCCGTGGCTTTGTAATACTTTTTTAATTACTATGCTGCACCGGCCTGTGCTTTGGTTGTATTTTGAGCGATGCGGGTGTAATTTTAATTTCACGTTTTATTTTTAGAAGTATTGAGCTGGCTCGACGAACTGCGTTATCGCGATGAATGCAGTTATTATTTTAAGTTTGCTTGTTTGAGTTTTCGTCGTTTGAATCAAGTTTAAATGCGTTCCGCAAACATTTCATTGTACAAGGTTCTGGCAGTGTGTTAAGGTAGCTCGAGCGATGTATATATAGTACAGTAAATAGCTTTCTGTACAATTTTGTTTTTCAATTTTTTTTCTGTAGGAAAGTTTTTATTCTTTAAATGCGAGGCAACTGTTTCACTTTTATATTTTCATTTGATTTTCATTTTCGTTTCTTTTACATTTCAAGTGAACTTTGTCTATGAAGTCAAATTCTCTGTTTCATTAAAATATTTATGATCTCATTCATCTGTAAGAATAAACATAAAAAATTGAATGTTTCTTTTCGATTTTTGCTAGTTCTTTATCTTTCCATGTACACAAGTTCATCTGAAATTTAATAAATAATAAAATTAGACCTTATATGTATATTGAAATTGTAAAAGTTAACAAATTGCTTTATGTTAAAAGCTCCTATTTTTTAGTTCAAAATGCCTATACTTCTGTATATAGTATTATTTTGGTTTTGATTATATTTTAAAATTTTAGCTAAAACATTTTATATTACAGTGATTAATACATTGCGTATATATGACTCAATTTCTCTTAAATACTTTTCTAAAATCTTTTAATTTAAAAAAAAAATAACTTCGTATAACTTCCAAAAATTCCGGTGTATTTAATTAAACTGAGATTTCCGTAAACGGTAAATCTAATGGTTTTAATATTAGGATAACATTGAATCGAATGAAATTGTATCGATCAAGTATTTATAATATCAAACCACCTTGATCTATAAATAAAGCCATCAATTCTCTCCAGAGACTTTCCTTTGCCACAAAGCCGGCTCTTTGAAGAGAGCCAAATTAATTTTTCCAGCTCAATTGCTTTCCTCGGCTAGAGAAAAAAAAGCACAACACAGACGAAGATCCACGCGTGGCTTGTAAACGCAAAACAAAAGCCAAAGATAAAAATAACCGAGCGGCAGGCGAGAACGCAGATATCAAAGAGCAAGCTAAAATTGAAAAGGATTAGCAGGCTGAAATGTGAATAGGAATAAAATGGCGCCGAAGAATTTGACGAGCCCTTTGTTGTACGCGGCCAGTGTATATATGCCTGCGGAGACTAACGAGAGCCTTTTGTGTGGGAGCGCAATATTGGCTTGCCGATAATAAACGCGTCGCCCGCTCGCCAAGTGACGCTGGTATATGGCGGAAAACAAGAAAACGATCACGCGCTGTAAACAGCTCGTATATGAGAAAGCCGATATGAGGCTTATTGGTTTGATAAAAAATGTTGACTTTTTTTTAAGCTGTAAGGCGTTTGTGTTTGCTTTGTTTCGTGCAATTACTTTGAGGAGGGGTCTTGTGAAATATTGTGAAAATATAATTATGCTTACCGAAATTGAAGCCAAACGTTTGTTCTTTTTATAAGTTAATTTTAAACGATAATACATTATTGCTTGAAATATTAAAATGTGTCAAAGTTTTAAAACTGGTAAGTTTTAAAATCCATAAAGTTTTAATTTTTGCATCATATGGCTAAAAAATGCAATTAACATTTTAACAAGACGATATATTTTAATTGTTATCGTTTATTATTAATATCTATTAAGTATATTTAATATAATATTTTTAATAAATTGAAAATTTGTATTGTCAAAATTATGAAAATTTAAAAATAATGCTCTTTATGCAATTCAGTCTCTTTACAGAAAGATTCCCATTTGTATCAATTCTATTTCAGAGTCAAATCAAGCAAATTGCTTTTAACAAAAGGATTTCATTCGCCGCAAGACGATTGCTTTCGAAGTGCAACGTTTACAAGGACTCGTTTACTCAATCTCAATCAGCAGAAAATTAAAGTTCCATCCCTGCAAATGCAATTCCGCGAACAATACCATAAATCGCGTCAAAGTGTTTGCAATTTTTCACTTGACCACGGTCAAAGCTACTAAAACCTCTCGCTTCCGTCTTTCTTTAACTCTGCTTCCCCGGCGAAATTTTACCGCAGTATAAAACGGCGTTAAAAAAAAAAGTAAAAGCAAAACACGCGTCCAACCGGGCGTGCAAACTTTCTTATTGCAGCTGAATGTTTCATTTTCGAGGCGCGCGCGCGCGCAAACTGCATTATGCCACTGTAGCTCTCGGCTTTTTCGCGCCCGATGTGTTTTCCCCCTCTCGAACTTCCGCAGCGCTTTTAACTTCGATAACGCGATTACCGGCCTGAACTTCGACGCGCCCAAGTGCACCCGATAAAACGCGATCTTTACGAGCACTCGCTCCTCTTCTGTCCATGTGTGTGTGTGTGTTTGTGTGTGTTTGTGTGTGTTTGTGTATGTGCGTATGTGTGTGTGAGTGTCTGTGTGTGTGTGTGTGTGTGTGTGTGTGTGTGTGTGTGTGTGTGTGTGTGTGTACTGCACCGAGCGAGAACGGAAAAAGCGAAGGAGAAAGACAAGACGAGAGCGCTCTGGGGGGCCTAAAATAGGAGAGAGAGAGAGAGAGAAAAATATAGCTCCGGTCTGTACGTCGCAGTTTATGAAGCGCGCTCTTGCACAAACAAACGAGACGTGAAATAAGGTCGAAAAGCTTTTCGCCGATGTTTTCGATGCCAAGTGAAAGAGGCCACGCGTAATCTTATTATTCCGGCGTTTAGTTATGGAAAGTTACTCGCCGCTGATTTCCGCCTCTTTTCTCTCGGCTCGCCGAGTGGCATTGGCTATTGGATTAGCTTTGAGCCGGTAGTTCCGAAAGACCGCGCTGGACTTGCCTATTGATTATAGCTCCGATGCATTAGCTTGGAGCTTTATAGATGCTTGAAAATATTCAATTTTATTTTAAACGTTATATTAGCGTATATCTTATAGGTAATGATATAAGCGTTATTATAACAGCTGCATATTCACGCAATAAGTTTTAAATTCGATTGAGACGTTCATTTCGGGGAGAAGGTCGGGTGTAGCGCCAAGGCAAATTCCGTAATCAGCTCCAGGAAGCGTAAGCAAGAAGCGACGTGATAGCGGAACAGCCGCAATTATGGCGGTGGGAGAGGGGAGGGTGCTAAGAGGGGAAGTGAGGCCTAAATTACACGTTGATATAGTGCGCTCCTGCGACCGCCAAATCGCGATGTTGCGGCCGCACCGACGAAATGGAATTATATTTAAGCTGCTGGAAGTGTATTATTGTTATTATTAAGCCGCCGCGAGCTGAGGGTTTTAATGGAAAAAAGGAAAGAGTACATTGCGAGGTAATTAGCGAAATGTGCATAGAGTCGCTCGTTAAAACTTTTTGCTTGACCTTTTGGGTGCGTGAAAAGTTTGCCTTGGGTACTGCTGATGTTGGCCTAATAATTTTGTAATTTTAATGTTTTTTTTTTGGGCTTTTAGAATGTTTTTTATTTCTGTAATGTAATAGTGCATGAAAAGAGAGATGAAAATGTTGTTCGTTCTGATAAGAAGATAATTTTTTGTTATACGGTAGGTGAGCGTAATGTTTTTGAAAACAAGTTTGATGGAGCTTTTGACAGGCGTTTTTGGCATTGGCAAACGAAGCTTGGTATTTACAATTTATAACAATACGATCTTCTCTTTTTAAACATAGGTTCTTTTACTTTAAACTTAAATAAAAATATAACTTTTACAGTATTTATGATAAAATAAATATTTATTTGTTTGAAAATTATAAACCACCAAAAGTAGTAATAATAAAATGAATAAATAATTTAAAAATTTAACAAGTGCATCTATATTACTCTTTTTGTTTGTCTTATACAAATAAACTCAAAATCGCAAAGTTATAATCAGAGAAAAGGGATTCTTTTTTTATGATACCAAAAATAAAAAATTTATTGAAGTCCGTTTCTTAAAATTATGGCAATTTTCTACGTAATTATTTTTTTAAAACATTGTATTTTTAAATAAAGGTCACATTTAACTTGATATTATTATTTGCTTTTTTATCATGAAAATATAATATAGCTTTGAAATGAGTATGTAAAAATATGATAAATACTAATCAGAATAAGATTAAAATAACTTCAAAAAAGACATTGTAGATTTTGATGCCGTTTTTTAATATCTCCAGAATTTTCTGAAGATGAACGAATTTCGTATTATCAAGTAAAATAACATGAAGAATAATATTTATGTAAATACATTAGTATTACTATAGAATTTACTATGCTAAATTAATTTGCATAAAATCACATTAAAAGGCGCTTGATACGACAGTCCGAAACTAAATCAAAATACGTGAACTCTCACTGTGAATGTATTCTTAATATATGCAGCGTATTATAATCTCCAATGTTATTAGTACAAAAAGGAAAAATTGACA